>JARJDQ010028509.1:0-11138 GCA_030264215.1 Geostiba sp. GC000077
CCGTTGAATGTTTGTTCATTTGTCGTTGTTGTGGCTACGCTGGGAAAAATTTCGTTTTTAAAGTAAACACTAAATAACCGCCGCCGCCGTGGCTCGCGGTTCCATTCACTACAAATAACACAGTGTCGAACTGCTTTGCATGTGCGCGCGTTGCAAGAGCACTAGTGGGTACTAGTCCAAATATTGATTTTTCCATGTTGTGCCCGTGCATAAAAAGCAAACACCCACCCATGCTCGGCACTTGCGCCACTCACACACACCAGCCCAGCAGGCCAGCAAACAAAAACACTTCCCAAAAAAGAAGCGAACAAATGCAAGGCAGGGAGAGGTTTGGGTGTAAAAAATGCGCGCTGGCCCTGTGGATGCATGGATGGAAAAACGCGTTGAATTTATCGGCGGCGATTTATATTACGCCGCCCGTACAATTAATCACCGATTCAAATGCGCGTAAACCATGAGGTTCGCACTTCGCACAAGGGCGACTCCTTAAGCTTAAGATGTGCACATTGGCGTCAAGCAAAAACTTGAAGAGTGAGCGCCAGGGCCGCCAGGAGTTGCGAAATATGCGTGCAATTTGTAAAATAACATTTGAGCTGAGCATCTCACTTCCTCCAGCATTACTGCACAGTTTGCATATTTATAGCATTGTAAGTATGACTAAACTAAACTCGAGGTACATTCGCGGAACTACATTAGTTACACGATTGTTTTCCATATTATACTGCTTGTTTAGCAAATGCAACATTGGAAGAAAGGCCTTTGTTTGGATCTATTTTGGTGATTTTTTGCTTTTGCTGGCATAGAGTGGCATCGATGAATTTACATGTGCAGTTAATAAATCGGTGTCCGCAAAGGATGTCGCGGACGCAAAGAAGTCATTGTGCTCGATGTAAATACACGCCATTATTATTCGACAAACAAATCTTTTATCATCATTTATAATACAATGAAGAGACGCTACGCGGCGTGCATACGCGCGCATTAATGCCACTTTCAAAGTCAGCTTCAAGCCTCTTCTTTTCCATTTTTTTCCCTCATGTTTCGAATGCAAATTTTACTGCATATATTTATTTGTGATCGTGATTCAAGCTCTGTACTACTTATAAATACAATCTAATCTGCATTTTTCTAATTTTGTTTAATTGCATTGTTATAAACGTTTCGGCGGGGAAAATTCAGCAATGCCGGGGGGCACAATAAAAATAAAATCGCAAATACGGAAAAATGAAGCGATTGCATATTTTTTACGATCGCAGTGATAAAAAATATTTGATATTTTCGAAGCGCAAAAACGCGATATTTCGCCTTCGTCGCATGCGGAACGCATAAAATTTTTATTGTGCAGCGAGGGCATCGATTAGTTTCTTTGCGGGTAGTACTACGAATTTATTATAAAATGGGAGCGGCGCCGGCAGGGGTGTAAAACTAAATCGAATGAACGTTCATCACCTTCCATCCACGCCCTCCACCAGATCTGACTAAAATTTGCCAATCCGTTTTTCAGAGCCAGGTGAAATCAGCGCTGGCGAATTCGTCAATGTAAATCTTTCCAAGTTCCAACGTGACAGATTCAATTCAACGTGTCTTACTTTCCGCGATCTCATTCCGCGCAATTTCTTATTGTCAATCCCGCTTTCCTCAGCTGCGCTCCGCGAGTCGCCGGGAATAACAGTTACGTAGGTATCATTTCTTGCATTTTCTTGTGTCTCCTTTGCAATGTCGATTGCTTCTAACATGCGCGCGAAGCGCACAGCAATGACAATGGAATCCGACTAATTTTGCTTATCGCGCCGCCCCGGCACAACGACTTCAAAAGACGGCCAGAGTTCCCGACAACTTTGCAGAAAGAAAGTACGAATTGCTGCTAATACTCGCGGCACAGAAAGCGAGCGCGCACGGGGGATAAACCTGCAATTCTTGCAAACAATTCTTGCAAACAATTTTATTTTATTTCGAAATAAATAAGAAATAACTTCGTTAAAGGAAACTTGGACGCCGCGCTGCCACCAAAAGCTTGTTTTATGCAAATGCAAGCAAAGTTTTTCTACACTATAGGAGATTGTCGACTTAAAGTAGGATTAGGCGTTTTTCTGTTGTGTATTTTCCACAATTCAACAAATTTCGAGGCGAATGTTACACAATGCTATTGGAAAGGATTAAGGGGTTGATGCTTTTGGAAATCGACGTTTTGTGTCGAATCTCGAATTTCCAATGCATTGCGATTAAAATCGGCGTGTAGCTAATCGGACTTAAGACTTATCAATGGCCATCATGCACAGTGCGCGGGGAAAGTCGAAATCCGGCTGAAAGCATTTTCACGTATTTTACGTTCCGGCTGGCCGACGTCCACATGACCACAAATCTAACAATTCGAGTGGCGGCGCTGCGCATTCGAAAATTAAGGCATTTTCACTTCTTATTCCGTGCGCATCGTCCATGTTCATGCATTAAGTATGCGCCACACCGCTCCTGGCGGCACGAATCATCGGCAAGGAGCGGTTGAAGTGCGCAGTCCTTCGTGCCCACGGCAAGCCGGCAATGCAATTGTTGTTTATATTGTATGATTGTTGTGCGCGGCGCGGTGACGAAAATCGTGGCGTGTATTAAACATTTATACGACGAGTGATTTCGAAGGAGCCGCTACGGCGTTTACCTGCCGCCTCGGCCGCATGCGATATTTATTTATCGTGCCGGGCGTGCAGGACGTCGCGGCATTTCGTATTTAAATTTATTCCGCCGCCGAATAAATCAAGACGATTTCGTGTGCACGCCGCTTATGCGGTGCACCAGCACCCGCATCCACGCGCTCGGGGAGTTAAACTTTAGCGTTGATTTTTCCTATCCGTACATTGCACGTTGATAGATATTCAATGAAATGTAAATATTGTTATGTGCAAGGGCATTGTTAAAAATCTATTTGCGCGTATTTTTCACAACATATTTTAAATGCTATTTATAATCGGGGGCATGGCAGGCGCGATTGAAGGTAAAAGTTGATTGAATCGGAAAATAACCTAAGGTCTCGAACGCTCGAAACAAGAAAACACAATTTGTAAAGTGAGCCCCATGGACGGTGCTGTGCGTTTTCGCCAAGGATTCTGTCGGTGATCGGATCGTTAAGGCCGAACGTGCCAGAGCCACTTCTTATTCCGGACACGTGTAGCCGGCACCGGCCGTATCAACTGCACCGCCGCCGCGTGATCCTTCGATCCTTCAAGAGAGTGGGTGCTGGGTGCGGCGGCCATCCCTAGGAAGAAGCGAAGGAAAGCGCGTGCGACTCGTAACGCCGCATCGTGCCGACACCGGCAACAGCCGCGGGGACGTTTCAACTTTCATTCTCGTTTCACATCACATACAACATGTTCTGATACAATCAATGATTCACCACGAAATATCAATAAAATCCTTCAAATACAAAACACATTGCTAACACGAGAAGATTCTTACTTCTGTCCTATGGATTTTATTCCTTATTTCGCCAAATATGCTTCCAATTTCTATATTTTTTTAACTTGCAAAGTTGTGTGAACATTTAGTGGATGTGTTCGCTTTTCCCTTTTTCTTATGCCGTTGGTGGGACGCTAAAAGGCCAAACTAAATAACAGTAATCACTTTTTGATATTTCCTCAACTCCTTTTGTTCCTCGTTTTTTTTTCTTCACGGTTTCGGCGTCAGGGAGGGTATACAAACAGATGCGGCGCGGCGTCTGCCGCCCCCCGACAAGCAGACAAACAAATATTTTTTCTCCCTTTGTGCTTTGGCTGCAGTCGCCGCCGCTCCTGATGTAATCCTATTTGCTGCTCTACGTCGCGTGAATTCGTAATTTGAAAAACTTCACTTTCATATACATTAGTTAGATAGATCATCGTAGTTGCATTCGGTGAGAAATATATCAGTTGTCATTTCAACCATTCAACGGTACCAAGCAAAGAATCTTGATCTTGAGTCTAATTCTGGATCTTGTCTTGAAAATAATCAAGAAATATATTTTATTCTTGGCTTCGTATATTCTTGGTCCTTCAAAATTGCCTTAAAGTATGAAATCTTGAAAACATCTTAATCTTGAAAATGTTGCGCCATCTATGAATATCAGTCAGAATTTGCAATCGTATCCCGCGTTTCCCTGTCTTATAAAGGCTTAACCTCCAAAATACCAAATACCGAGTGGCTTTTAATAACAAACGTTACGTAATGTTTGTCATTAAAAACCACCCGGTACGTTTGAAACTTGTTTAAAGCGTTTGAAAAGTTCTGAAGGTTTCAATGGTATTAGTATCGACAGTATCAGTGAAAATGAATTCCAAGATTTCAAGATCTCAATATTTTGATCTTGATCTTGCAAAATCTTGACATAACTGATCTCGATCTTGAAAAATATCCCCCAAGACATAATTTGGCAGTTCTTGTCTTGATCTCGATAGAAAAATCTTGAAAAAATCTTGAATTTCAAATGTTAGGAGTCAATATTGAAGGAGACTGCTATAAATTAAATTCATTGTCTGAATATGTGCATGAATGGGTATAATTGTACGACTTAGTTGACGCGTTTAATTAACGTAATGCCCAAATTAATTCTCATTTGAGTCAATCGATGTCTCACCATTGGAATTGAAGCGTCGCGAGGTCCCAACGCCGACGCAGTAATTGAAATTGGTTTCGGTAAGGTCTCTCTCTCAACTAGCATTGCACTCAGATCTCTATCGGTATGCATTCCGAATTTTCGTCAATAGACAAGATTGCATTGATTGTACTTATGTGCATGTTTTCCACCCGTTCTAATGTAATTCCATGCACCTCTGGTTTCAAGTTGGGAATTTCCATACAATCACCTGGGAGATTCATCTAATGCGCCAGGAGAATCTCGACCATATTGAGAATATTATCGACAATAATTGGAATACTCAATTTAATAATCTACTACCCCTCCACCAAGTAAAACCACAAAATTCCATGCCATTCGTTGTCTGCAATTCTCAGAATACAATACGTTCTCGAGATGGATGATTTGATTATGAAATATTGTGGTTGATTTTATATATGTGCTGCCGTCTGACGTTTTGGGTTGTAGTATTATACCCCGTCTGGGAATGGAAAACACTTAAGACTCGAATTTATTGCCACACTTTACACGCTTATTCTTACGATTATTATTATTGCCCAGCTGAAGAGACGTTCGGTAATATCTGGCGCGGTGCGGGCTCAACATAAAAAAAAATGTAATTTTAATAAGAGCACATTTCTTGCGCGTACTGCGATGAATTTGTATGCGGCATCAGCGTCATGAAATTAATATCGCGCTTGGCACTTTGGGACCAGCAGTCGCGCCGAGGATTATTTTTTAAAACTATATTTTCCATCTTTTTAGTGCGTAGCATGGACGATACTCGTAAACATTTTCAACGCGTATAATGCGAGCAAAAAGCAGCTGTCAGCCAGTGCATAATGAACATATAATTTTATTATGATGGATTCCAGTCCATCAATACAATACACTCGGCAATGTGCAATCGATCAACAAACATTTTATTTGGCAATATACGCACTTGAAATTGCAAAATCTCACACTCGATAAAGCCAGGCAGTGCAACCACAGTACCACACACATCCATTAACCTCTTTTCGGGCCACTCGTAAAACATAAGTGTTCAAGTGCTCAACTTGTGTCTGATTGCTATGGCTGGCGCTTCTTCACATAGACTCTGTTACACGTCGAGTGCATATCGGTTTCACTGAAAAGGCGTTCAGCACTCAAAAAACACGCCGGCCTCCATCACGAAACTCGTTGTTTGTCGGTGTTTGGGCAATCCACGAGGAGGCGCAATGTGAGCATAACAAAAAGATGCATGTACTTTACCTTGAGAAGACAAATGATCGTTTAAACGACTGAATTGCCTTCTTAAGCTTAACCCCCCCTTCTTCTCCGCATGCCATGCTTCACTTGCAGCGCATGTTTGCACGCTTTCCGGAAATTGGCTACGAGGAATTGTCTTCGACCTTGACTGCGGAACTGCATTCAATTATGCTACCTATAGTCAAGACGAATACATCACAACTAGGTGTGGCTATGCGTGGACTACCCTCACGAGGGTGTATCTAAGGTGACCAGGTGACCTTGGTCAGGAATCATTAGTATTTTGTATAGTGTATACAGATTAGGAGATTTGTGGAAATTCTGGAAATACTTTAATGTTTGCCCCCCAGCTCGTAAAGATGGACCACGAAATGGACAACAAACAGGCATCGCAATAGCTAAAGCGTTGCCGACACAATGCTCACACGCAAAGCCCTAAGGTAAACACGAAATCGATGGTGGATGCCGCAAGCTCTTGGACCCCATGCTTCAAGGCGGCTCGTGTTTGTCGCTTGCTCGTCACTAGAACGTCTTGTTAGTAATTTTGGTGGCGTCCCCTGTATGAAAATGTCGCCTGGTATATGACATTTAAAGTGGATTTTCACACATGCCAACGGATCCCCAACGGTTCTGAGAGCCCGAGAAAATATAATAAAATACACATCGAAGGAAGAGAGTTAGAATTTCTAGGAGTACTTCCTTAAAATATGGCAGAAATACCTACTTCTTTGAAAGTTCAAAGTTTATACGAAACATTGTGCTGTTTATCATTCGTTGTTGGCTTCAGCTGTAATCAAACACCTGTATAATATATTTGACACATGGTGATGTGGGCTGAGTCTGAGAGGAATATAAAACTGTTGATCTCGTCGCCAAGGTATTTCGGGAGGCTCTCAGCACCCCTGGAGGCCTGGAGATACTTTGCGCCTATAGATGCGGAGATAAGTACACATGAGGAAGCTCACTACAAGGAACATTCTAGATCCTGATTCGGATTCCAGCCTGCGATAAACATAGAAAAAGTTCCCGCAAGAACACAGAAAAGTGCTCAAAGATAATGCGCGATATGATTCTGCCATTCCCGTCTACATTCGCTTTCAATTTGCTTCTTTTTATGTCTAGAATTCGACGTCTTTCTCGTCTACAGCGTCACGTCATAGAGACTTCATCTCCAAGGAGCTTCGAGCAAGATGTTTTGGATGCGCGTTTTGAGCAGAAACGCCTTTCATGTTGTGCACTTCTTTCAGGTCTTCAAGTATTCCATATCTACTTTACCCATCTTAGGTGTATGTCGCGGAATCTAGGTCACATTCACTGCCTGTGTTAAAATAGAGGTGGTTGGAAATGTGTTGAACAATTCCATTATTTTTAGGTTTCTCCAGGTTGATAAGTGAAAATCCTCCAAATGCTTAGCTATTTTTTGAATAAGTATATGCTTTTCTGGGAGTGCTATCATAATACGTCTCGGCGCGCGTTTACGAAACCTGCGATGCCAGAATAGACAGTCGAGGGAGATTGTTGCGACTTCTGGTCGCGCCAGCAGTGCGGGGGCTGCGCGACATATTAAATGTTTTAAAGATTTATTACCTTTTATATTACGTTTTTCATCATAAGAGTTGTTCGTGACGTATTATTTTTCAGCTTTTGTTTTGCGTTCTTAGTATTTCCGCATGACCAGGTCCGCTATCCAGCAAAGTCACCGTTGAAGAAAGCTTGTAACACTAGATATTATGAACGTTCTTGAATATAAGTCTATAAATCCAACCCTGTGTTCCTAAGATGTTAACTTTAACATTCGGTTGAAATTCTTCAGACAGAAGGGAAAACTAAATATTGGACATTTAATCAATTTCAAAGCTCAACTGCTAGTAAGGGTTCTTTAGAATCAAAGTGTCAAGTAAACTGCACGATTGGTATCTCAAGTTTTTTTATCCTTAAATATGGTTCTCTTTACGGCTGCGAAGTCAAAATGGTGCGAAAACAAAATGAAAATCGGTAAAGCACACGGTTATTTTTCGTTTATCGTAGAATGACTGGAGCAAATGAATATCAGGTATTGGCGCACAGATGCCCATAAAAAGGCGAAAAACTCACGCCTATTTGCTTCCACGATCTGCCAGCTATATTCATGAATGAGTATAAGTAAACCTAAAGGTATATGAACTGAAACATGTACAGCATGTTCCAACAAACTTTACAATATACCCCACAGAATTACAGAATTATACAATATTCATTTAATAATCAATAAAAGGAAAATGTAGACAATTGCACTTTGGTGCTTCAAACCTTTACCGAAGATATCTGCTTTCTAAAATAATATTAAAGAAATTGTGTTCCAGGTTGAAGGTGCTCTCTCCCTTGGCAAATGTGATATTGGTACCAATACCAAAAGCTGAGTTGGTGTCGGATCTTGCCAGCGCTCATCTCTGCTGGCAATGACAAGCCATAACCATTCATTCTGGCTGATACTGGGTGCTGGTGCAGCCCTAGAAGCCCTCCACTGGATGAGCCCGTGCGAGGCGAGGAATTCATATCAGCAGAACGCTCATATCTAAATTTCGGTTAGTGCGGCGCACGTCAGACTAGAAGCAGTTATTGCGCGGCATTTCGGCGCAACTGCCAGCGCGCGCCTCCTGGCATCTGCCCCCCACCGTCTTGCCGTCCAACTTACTCGAGAGCCGAGAATGCTGGTTGGAAGGCACCGCCATCAGAAGGGTAACCTCTATACGTCACTGCAACGACTCCACCTGAGTTATGGCATCCTTAAACTGCCATCTGAAGGAACCAAGGAACTAACCTTCTCCTGGAATTAAAACAGGAAAATATTGATAATTTGATTATTTGAGTACTTAATTCCGGGTATAAGAACAATGACAACCGGATACAGTCATCAGAGGGCTTGCAACGAAAATTTACATATTTCCACAGTGCGTGTTGCTGGGAGTACTGCGTCTCGTGGGCATGGGACACGGGATGGTTCTGTGCATTGCGTGTACGAGAATTGCGTTTTTGTAAGCGCGAGGTAAAAAAGTTTGCCGGTCCTCGCGGCACCCGACTGCAGCGTGCATATTTATTAGAAGCCGACGCCGGCGACAGACACATCGTGGCAGTTGCGGCGGTGGCGGCAGGGGATCAGAGACACACCGCTCAGGTGCCACTTCCAGACTCGTTCGGCTCGAAAAAGCGTGCAGCAGTGCACATAGGTGGAAATGTGGTAAAAAATAAACGAGCCCAAGGTGCGTGCAATAGACGCGTGCGTGTCCATCCAGTATCCACTGACACACGTCAAAATATCACCATACAAACAAACTTATAAACAACTCTACTAAACATTACAATTACACAGGATGTAGCAAACGTTTTACCAAATCTAACAAAGGAGACAAAAATGTTATTTGGGATACTAGACCATTCTGAACACTTTTTGTATTATTGAGGTTTGTTTGGCTTATGTAAGGTTATTGAGATAATCTCCGGTATTAGCTACTGATAACGGTAAAAAAAAAATTGGAAGTCCGCAAATGAGCCGAATGACTGAAATATCTACAAAAGTCTTGTGTTAATTGCAGATGTTAGTGACCATGCACGGGTAGGCGCACGTGGTTGGTATGTTTGCTATTTCTATTAATTCGTTTTTTGTGGTGATGATAATTTCGTGTTTTGTGCGTGGCATCCGAACCAAGATAGGAATTTAATTAGCATTAATGGTACTTTAATTATCATTTTATTGTAAAAAAATTTAATAAACCAAGTTAACTTAGTCATACATAGGATCTGCCTACACAACTTACAAAGTGACTATAAAAAAGTACCAATGTTTATTAAATAATAAGTAGACACAGTTATTATGTCTTCTTTTCTATTTTATTGGGACCAGGCATTTTATAAAACAGTGTCCGTATTATTTTTTTTAGTGCCTTGACCAAAGCATTTTCCACCCGAAACAATTTCGTTTGCCTGTGTAGGAGTGCTGTGATGGTGGTGCTAACTGAGGGAAATATACGTTGGCATTTGGCGCCTCCACCATTGCCGCCGCACCGCCCGCAGCCCCTTTGTCACGACGCGAGAGCAAGTAAGTAAAATATAGGTCAGAAACGCAATTACACATATTTGGAACGCACCGGTTACGGCACATATGCTCGCTTAACGCCGAAAGGCAACCAAACACACAATTCGTTAAAACGTTTCGTCCGCGTGTAATTAACTAAGTGATTGCGCCTCCCCTGTTTCGCATTTGCACGTTTAATCTAAGTCTTTCCAATCTAAGTCTTCATTTAGCTTTTGAACATAATGGTAAATAATTATCTACTGATGCAGTATCATCTTTGGGATGAGGTGCATTGCTGCAAAAAAGTGCAAATCATCTTCAAGGTGTTTTTATTTTCCTCCAACCCGCGGTTATTTTTTAGTATAGGTACGTAGAAAGTGTTTGGTGTACTTTATCAGCACACTTTGCTTCTGTTGCATTCGGCGCCCATGCGAGCTCGGGTCGTTTGCTCGACGTGATAAAAGCGCAAAATACAAGTGCAAAAAGGGAGGCTCTTAAAGTTAATATCATTACGTATTACGGATCGTTGCTTTTACCGACGATAAAAATTGTAATTTATTTAATAAGACGGCTAAGAGGTGGAGGCGTAGCCGTGTACTACTATAGGGAAGGCTGGGAGCAAAAGCAAGAAAAAAGGTTTTCTGTTTCTTCTCCCCGGTAGCGGCATCGTAAGAACACTGATACGACGTTGTGTGGAACATTGTATGTAAAAAGAAGGAGGCATCGGGTTTACAAAACGCGAGATGCTGTAAAAGCGAGCTGAAAACTTCGTCAGCGTCATTAAATGCATTAAAGACGCAGCCTCCCAAGAAAACTAAACTCAAAGAAGAAAAACAGGAAAAGCGAAACCAGAAAAAGGCATTCGTTATAACAGGGTGCGGTATAAAACATCCGAAAATAGTTATTTCCAAAGCTTACTCCAAATAATGATTTACATGTAAATCAAACGTGTCATTTTAGCACCGATAGCGTGATTCATAGTTCGATTTTAGTCGTAATCTTAATTTTTGTCCGATTTTAATTATAGTCGGAATCTTTGTAGGCATTCATAGTTCTATCGCAACGATCGTAACGGCAGTGATTTAAATGTCAAATATGTCACTTTTATTCTACATAAATCCGACATAGATAATAGTTACGCGCAAGCCACGAACCAAGGCGAAGGTTCGCAAAGTGATAGTCGCGGCCGCTACTCGAACGAAGCGGACGCCGCGGTTCGTGGCGTTTGCGCGTCCA
>JARJDQ010028512.1:0-14703 GCA_030264215.1 Geostiba sp. GC000077
AAGTTTCATATTGTGTACATTTTATTGACTGATTTTAAGTTTTAGATAGGTAAAATACTATTGAAATGTTTACTAGTTACCTTAAGGAGATTGCCTTCATTAATGAAGATGCATCTAGTCACCTAGTGAATTGTAATTGTCTGTGCGAATGCAGTTTGTAAGCCTTTTACAGACTGTTTAGAACTGGACATAATCTAACAAATTTTTAATATACTTTTGGTGTACAACAAACTAATTTAATGATAGATAGTATCTTCCTATTTTTTCTGCATGATGAGAAGTCAAATACTGATTTCTGAATTACTTCTGTAATATTGTTAAAATATTAATTAGGATACAAGTTTAGTACTTTGTGAGACCTAAAACTGTTCTACCAATGACAAACATGAATCTGGAAATGATTGTTGTTCACATTAGTGGCTAAAAATAGCATAACCTAGTGTATAGTGGCAAAGTCTTTCAATTGAACAAAAACATATCTGCTTTGTTAAGCTGTGAGGCAAAACTTAACCCCAATCTCGAATTTATTACTTCCATAGGACAAACAATTGCTTTAAGCACACAAACATAAACTGTGTATAGAATTTTGACTTTTGCAAACTTGATTAACCAGAGCTGGACATTTTTTCTTTGCATGGGTTTGGGTTAAATCAAATAATCGATTTGAAATTAGTAGGTTGAAGTATAAATTGCGTACGTCGAGTTTTGATGGATTCGTTGTCAGCGTGATTAAACGCGCGAGATGTCATCGGATAAACAAACGGTTTTGAGCGCGCCGATCGAGCGTCCCATATCCGCGGCGGCGTCGGTGGCGGTGGTGGCGGCGGCGGGCGGGGGCGTCGCTCAAGAGAGCAGCGCGTCGCGAGTGCACGTGGCGCCGACGGGCGGGTCGCGCATGCCGCCGCCGAATCTGCTGGCGATCGGCTCGATGGTCTGCCGCATCTGTCAGACCAACTCCGGGCAAGAGCTCTTGATCTCGCCCTGCCGCTGCAAGGGCTCGATGGCGTACGTGCACCTCTCCTGCTTGGAGCGATGGCTCAACCAGGCCAGCCGCTGCTATTGCGAGCTGTGCATGTACCAGTTCAACGCCGTGCAGACGAAGAGGTACGGCTTCTGCGAGGGGCTGAAGATGTGGATCAGACATCCGCGCAATCGCGCGCACATCCAATCGGACCTATTGATCGCCCTGCTGCTGACGGCCATCACCGTCGGCCTCATCATCGTCTGCCTGCTGGGCCTACAGTACTTCGTCATCGAGGCGCAGCGAATCGGCGTGACGAAGCTGTGGACCGAGATCATCCTGTCGGTGTTCATCTGCGTCGTGCTGCTCGGTTACTTCGTGACGATCTACCTGCTGGTGAGGGACCAAGTCGTGCCATGGTTTACGTGGTGGCGGCAGACGGTCGACGTGCGATTGCTGCTCACCCCATCCGTGGCCAAAGGCGTGAAGCGACAACTGAGCAAAGAAACCACTCTATAAGAACATATACATACTTTTTACGTCTATCATATAAAATGCAAAATATAAAAGGGGGGAGGATGTTTGCTTTTCGACATTACGGACTAATTGCGTCTCTTAAACTTTTTAGGGGTGCGGGTGTAACATGCTGTGCAGTGATCGGTAAATTATTTGCTCTTTGTTTGGCGAGAGCGGGCGCGTAATGGAAAAGCGTAAAGTTTTCCGAGTGCGCCTAATATGATGCATCAAGAAGGCAATATAGAAAATTTCAGTACATTACTTTCAGAACAATATCATTCGCCGCTTTCTTTCTGTATATACGTTCGCAGCGAGGCGACGCGACGGCTTTCTGAAGACCGCATCAAAAAGCAATATAAGGTGCGTTTAAACGTCTATATATCACCGGGCCGCCGCCGCCGCCGCCGTCGTTGTGTCTATCTCGGCGTTCGGCAGCCATCCAGAGGGTGTCATTATACAGTGCGACATCGTGCCGAGGAAATTGAGGAACAAAACGTCAGTTCCGCCCTTCTCCCCCGACTGATTGCCGCCGTGCGCCCCCGTGCTTTGGCTGCCACCGGCGTCGAGTACGCGCGGCTGGCGAAAATCAATCCGGAAAAATTTCCTTTCATCTCTTTCGCTTCGCACTTTTTTCTACCTCCTCGCTCGCACCATAAAAGACGGCGGTGACGCTCTCTTCGTTTTTTGCGGCCTGATTTCATACATTCGTTTGTATATCCACTGCATGCGGCTGAGAAATGGCGCATGGCGAACGTAAAGTTTTCTTTGCAAACCAAACAGTAAAAAGTTTCTTTAGTGTCATAGCGAAATCTGGCGTTGTTTGCATATTATCGTATAGGCGCTGATGGTGGTAAAAAATTTAATCGAAAGTTTCTGCGACGATGGAAAACTTTCTCGCTGGATCGCTGCGGATATACGCGGGCTGATGAAAAATTTCCAAGGAGCGCAAATACGCTTGGCGCTTGTAAAAATACTTTATACAAAAAGGGCATACTTCGTCAAAAGGAGATTGTGCGGCAATGGAATAATAACTTATAGTATAGGAAATATAAGCAAAAATAAGTATTTGGCGGAACTAATTCCCTCAAGGAAATAGATACTAAAAGTCTAGAAAAATCTATTAAGCATGCAAAGTGCATTTCATTTAGCACGGATTGTCAAATTAGATAAACTCAGTCTAAGCCTGGCGCCTCCACGAAGTATCAAATCGAAACATTACCTATGTTTTTCCTGACTGACAAACAAACATACGTTGCCTTTTATTTACAAAGTGATCCATTTAAGGTTGCACACGGAAAAGGATTGCATTTAGAGTGTAAAATGTTCGGTAACTATGGGTATTTTGACCTTACTTTTCAAGATATCACTCTTTTTAGGGTATTTTATTCAATAACGTGATGTTTTTACTAAACGCGCAGTAACTCAAAAATTAGAACATCTACAATTATGAAATTAGCAATATTCAAAAGAGCGTAAAATGTCCTTTAATTTGTTATATTTTACAGTACATGTAACATGCAACAACAATCAAATGCATACCAATCATTGGCAAGAAAAACAAAAATTTATTTTGAAGAAATAATTGGCTATTTTCAATGAGGAATAACTCATAAGCTTACCTAATTGTGAAATAATTTTCATCGTGGTAAGTTGGCAAATTTCATGCCCTATCTAGCAATGCTATTGCATGTACGAAATGTTAACAAATTCATTACGTAATCAACAAATATATCACCAAAAACACGTCCGCAATAAAATGTTGGTGGAGGCGCCGTAAGAAGAATGTGTTTTCCATTTGAAACTTTGTGCATTTTGCATGCCTATATTTTGCAAACCTATTTCTCCTGTACCGTCATTACCATTTAGCGATTTAATGCTGAAGACGCTGAGGATGCTCATTAGTTTTTAAAAGACGAAACTCTAACAATAAAAACGTTTCTATGAAAATTGAGCATATTAGGAGGGTTCAAATGCGAATAATATCCTCCAAGTCCACCGACTATTGTGGCAGTGTGAACCTGATGTGGAAGCAGCAACTTCTTGTCTTCTAATGTTGTTACAACAAAATGCTGTTGATGTAATGGCTTAAATCCCAGACAATGCTGCCGCTTTGCGACCATAAATGCACTTTCCTCATTGTACTCGCTCAACGGCGGGCGTGTCCGTGGTCGGGGGGCAGATGTGTATACATCGTCAGCAGGGGTTGCCCTGATGTTGTCCCGTTGTCCGGAATTAATCGTACAGCCCACCAGGCAAGAAAACTTTGTTGATTTGTGAGGACGGGCGCGAAAACTTTTGATGCGAATAAATCATGAAATCCAATGTCGCCTCGTTTTGCGCGCGGTGTTCATCATTGGAGAAAGATAAACGTCGGCCACGTAAGGACATAAGTAAATCAAGCACTACACGTTGCGTACACGTGGGAGAGCACTCGTAAAGGAGGCGTGAGCTGTTCGCGAATATTGGCGCAGATAATCGCACCCCGGAGTGCTGATTGCGAACACCAGCGGAAGATCGACGGCTAAGTCTTCCGGAGGTCTTTACGGTATACCAGCACCATCAAGATTCCACATCGTTGTAGTTGCACAGCTGCAGTGCTCCTCAGAGACTATCAGCCATCATCACTATCCACTAATGTTATTGTGGTAATTCATTTGTTGATTTTGTGTTGCATATTCGTGACCTGAATTTTCCTCCGACTTATCGTGCCGCGTGCCGGAAGTTCATAATATTATTGAACGCTCGGCAAAAAAACATTCGACTCGACGGGCGAGAAACCGAAAAACCGGGAGATGTGCGGCAAAAGATAAGACAGGAAAGTTTTCATGCGAGTAAACCGCAATTTCCCTTTGGGATTTATATTTATTCATTCTTTTGAATATTGAATGTGACTCCCTCAAGTCGATATCCATATGCAAGCTCCAATACGATCGCTGAGCCCACTTTGGGCCCGCACAACGCTTTAAATATGGCGCAGAGCCATCGATTGATACCGTCAGCGGTAAAAAGAATTTGCAAATCCGCAACTTCTACGCTTGCTGCATCGGCAACGATGCTTGCAAATCCCCGGGAGTAGGGCCTAGGTGTCCACGGCATTTCAGGACAAGATTGAAAACTTTATACGGGCCCACAGCACGCACCATTTAAGTATAACTAGTAAATGTGGATTAAGGGATATTACGCGTTCGGTGACCAACCGATGTGTGCGTGCTTTAATGTTCCTGAGTGCAAAAAGCACTAGAAAACGCGCCAAACGGTTGCAACCCGTGCTGGGCGCGCCTCACATCCTTTTGGGGGGCTCCTTGGCGCGCGTGGGGAAATGCCGACTGCGCCACGGCGATTTGGGAGTTGGGACAGAATGTATTAAGGCCGTATCTTACCTTACACACCTTCTGTATCATTTATGAGCATTCGCCTCACATATATTCCGGATATTAAGGATATGATTCCTCCTCCCACAGGTATCCTGGATTCGCAAGAGAGATCTGCACATCTTAACTGCAGGCATCCTAACGTACACATCGGATCAGCGATTCCAAGTGATTCGGCCGGATAAATCCGACAATTGGACGCTGCAAATTAAGTTTCCACAATTACGCGATTCCGGGGTCTACGAGTGCCAGGTCAACACCGAACCGAAGATGTCTCTCCCATTTCGCCTGAACGTTATTGGTGAGTACAACATCCAGTAGCTGGTAGCCCTATAGTCACTTTTTAGGCGTCGCACAGCGATAAGATGTTTACTTTTGGCGTCACGTATTTATTCGATAGTCAATATGTTCAACCACCTTTACGGCTTTTCGCAACTCGATTACCTAACAACTATGTCCTTTCTTAGAAACTCAACTTTTTTTCGGTTTTTTACACCCAATATAAGCACTTGGCCAGACGTTGTTTAGTTATTTTACGGCAGCCATAAAAGTATCCAATAATTCAGCTCTCAGCTCGGGGAGTCCGGACAAAAGATAATCCGTTCCAACACTTTTAATTTTGAAGAAACATTCGTTCAATGGTTTAATTGCCATCTGCCAATGGAATGCTAAAAGCTCCACCCGCACCTTCTTGACGATTAAAAGTGCATTTGCATTATAACTGGAGAGTTTTCCCTTTAATAACGGTGGAAAGACATTTGGATCAAGCGACCCAGTTCCAATTTAAGCATTCTATATCGTTTTTAACGTGCTCGATTGCAGCCGAACGACTTTTTATGGATTATGATATTAGAATTGTGGAAATGGATTGGGCGCTAGCATAATGGAAAGCCCGACGAGGGCGCTGCTCGGGAATACGAATTGCGCACGAGAAGAATGACGGAGCGAAAGGAACTGGGAAAATGACTGTAAATTATGACATTCCAATATCGGCCTATTGCCGCCGCGCCTGCTTCGTTGGCGTCGCGCCGCCGCCGCCGCCGCCGCCGCCGTTGCCTTGAAGTGGCGCTGTTAGTCCTGCGTCCTGCCGCCTGCCTCCTGCCTCGTTTTGTTTTCGCTTCAAATCTGTACAGATTTTTATGAGGCTCGAAAAATGTTTGCTTCTTTGCCTGTGTGCATTGTGCGCAACTTTACGAAAGTTTTTATGCAAGCAAATTTCAGCACCAGATCGCAACAAGTTGTGAAATAAACGGTGCAGACACACAATAGATTCATTACCTGATTCACCTGCTGCCGATTACCACCACCAACATTTAACGAAAGCCACCACTTTTAAAGGTGTTAGCCAACAAAGAGATTTACTGTGATTGCGTTGATGTGGGGCATAAAATCACTGAAGGGAATTCAAAGTAACACCGCTGAAACTCTGAAAGTTGAAAGATTTTTCTTATTGAATACATAGTTCGGTTGGCAAGCCGAGAAATAAATCTAAAGGTGGGAAATATCATGTGCGGATTTGTTCGAAATCCACATTTTCGGGCAGATATTTCTCATGGCGACCGATAGCTGGTAATTTACGAGTGCTCCGCGCGCTTTGCCCATGGGGGGAAGAGTTTACTTTTGAAAAAGCTCGGCCTGCCTTTGGTCGACGGCCAATTTCACAAAATAAGTAGGATTACGACGCCGGAGAGAAGGGAGTGGAAAGTGGAACTTAGATAGCCACAAATGATTAGATGTCCAAAATATCGCCTCCAATATTCCCAGCAAGCGGCTTACAATTTTTATGTGCCGAACACATCTGTACGGCCCTCAGCTGGACGCACCATTCATGAACTGAAACAATTGAAGTTGTGCTGAACTGCTGAGTAATTAAAACTTGCTGTTCTTGGATATTCGATGCCCGGGCGCACACAGACGATGTCAAGTTAATTTCTTGTAACAGCGAAGCAGCCGAAGCGCAACTGGGGCATTATTTGCGACCCTCTTAGGTTTTCGCTTGAATGGTATTGATCAACACTCAGCATTTAATATTTTACGAGCCCCGAACAAAGTTGAGCACCACGATTGCCGACGTTATCGCTGTTTTCGTAGCGAGGCTTTAAAGATGAATGTACGCGACTAGCCTAACACACAAATATCGGGGGCGCAAATTTCCAAAACTAAAATTAACTTGCCTGATTGAGTTTCCATAATTTACGGTGGCTATTACTCAGCCAGCTGAATAGACATGGGTGTGAAAAAAGGCGTAATACCCATTGTGTCGCGACAATGGTCAGCAATTTAGCCCCCACGGTCCAAATGTGATAGATTAATGACAACACTTATTCGGCATTTGTGTCCGGACCGCCGGCGCCGCCGCGCGGTACCATTTTACATACAAAAACATGGTGGGCACGGGGTACGCACACTTCGCACAAAGCGCTCCGTTTAGCGGCGATCCTTTCTGTTTTCGGGTTTTCTTGTGTTGTCCCTGGCGCTGGCAGTCGTGCGGGACGCGTTTCGTGCCCAGTGCCCGACGACTATCTTTTGAATGAAACGCGAAACGCACAGCAAGTTTCAGCTGTTTTCCCATTTTATTGTGCAATATAACATGGAAACGCGACGTGCTCACCGCCCGGTGCGATAAGCGCCCACCGGCACACCGGTTATATTTAGTTTTGGAAGGATTCACACACCTACACCTCCTGTGTTGTGTTGTCCATAAATCAAACAGCAGAATAATGCAAGCGTTCATATTCACTATCATAGGTATACACTATGCTATATAATATTGGGGATTTTGATTTATTTATTGCATGATGAAAACACATTAAAGAGACAATGGTATTAGCCCACACTAAGACAATTGCTTGTTTTATTTTCAGAAGCACGAGCCCGGATTTTAGGTCCGAGTGACTTACATGTGAAAGCAGGAAGCTCCGTGACGGTAACATGTGTTATTAACCAAGGTCCACACGATCTGGGCACCGTCTTCTGGTACCGTGGACCCGACATCTTAGAAGCTTCTTCTTTGCATCCCAATGAAGCGGACCCCTCAGCCAGAATAACAATTCAGGTTGGTGCATCCGCGGCCGACGCGGCGTGAACGGCAAACATTATTAATATCCTCTCTTCTTCCGGTTGCAGAACTTTTGGACTGATGGCTTGACGTCTAGACTGCACATTTCCAGCGCAAAATTAGCCGACTCCGGGAACTACTCCTGCGTCCCGACAATTGCTGCACCGGCGAGCGTTAACGTACATGTCATTAATGGTATGTTAACGAAAATAATTAATGTTCGCTGCGTTCGCAAGAGACGACGAGCACAGCCTGCGTCCCTGCGTGTTTATCAATTAGAGCAACAGCAGAAAATTCAAATGCATCAATTCGCATGCAATTCGCATGCATACTCGAAAGAGAAGCTTGCAAATTGATCACCACATCCTTAATATGCACAATTAGTGTTGTGCTGCACCTGCTCGCAGATTAATGATATATGTACTGTTTCAGGAGAACATCCAGCCGCGATGCAACATGGAAACAAGAATACAGCATCATTGTCTCTCTCACTCCATTGCACCCTTGTATATAGTATATCTGTCTTCATTATAAAACACATCAGATGAAATTTCTTGTAAAAAAAATTAAAATATTTGAGTAACTGTTATTTATTTTTACCCTTTCATGATCTTGATCCTTATAAACTATTTGTATTAATTTTAAAAATAAAATTTACGAAAAAATACTTTATCTTATTTTATTGAATACATATTGTTCTTTCTACAGTACTACATTTATTATTATAATGCCCCTTTGGCCCAACCAGTCCTGGAAGCTTAAAATACTAACCGTGGTGAAACTTCGTGTGCGTTTTCTTTCTTGTTCGCAATGCGAGAGCCAAATTGTAAAGCTCTCTTCCTAAAGCTCGACGCACATCGCAAGCCTAAGTAATAAGCCAGCGTGCGTAAAAGAATCTTTTCGCCCAAGCCTTGCGGCAAATCGCTGGCCGGATAAGTTCTGCGATCAGAAAAAGGGGCACCAACCGGATAAAATAATTCCTTAAGCGTTATTCGATTAATCCACTTACTTCTCCCAAACTTGCAAACTTTGCACAAAGTCGACAACTTCTTCGTCCAAATACGGTGTTCGCAATTGACGCCCGTGGTCAGCAACAACCCGGTCGTCCCGCGCCAAATTCCTGTGCGCGATATTCGCCCAATCTTCCTCAAGCACATCGTGCAATCCAATCCAGCCACGACTTTTAAGCGCGGCGCGATGTCTGGTGTATCCGCCGAATAATTCGTCGGCGCCCATTCCCACCAGGAGCACGCGACACGGCGATTCGTAGCATTCGCTTTTGCCACGGCTTGCAAACCATAACGCGCAGCCTAAACTGTCGTCCAACACCGTGTTCAGAGGATAGATGAGATTAGCAATTTGAGTGCGTCTCGCCTCATCCAGCTCTGCCTTTGGAACATCAATGCTAACGAAATTCCAGTGACGATGAGGTCTCAAGTGTTGCAGCTCAGCTAAAGATTGCAACCCAGTAAGGCGATCAGGAGTGTTATAATCACCAGTCTCCGAAAAGGCAACATTTAATAAGTCAATTGGTGTGTGATGCTCAATGAATTTGTCTGCAAGAACTGCCAGAACTGTACAATCAATGCCACCAGAGAACAAGATTCCAACACAACAATGTTTACATGATTTTTTCGTCGAAATACAATCTTTACAATACTTTGGCTGTGTGTTTATTCTAGTCCTTAAAGCATTCTCCAATTTATTATGCAATTGAATCACATTTTCCTTCCATTTGGAATTATTTAACAGGCATTCAAAGGCTTGCTCAATACTAAAATGTTTTATCTCTTCAAAAATTAACAACTTTTCACTCTTTGGCATTACAAAAGTATTTATTTTCATATTTGAAGAGTGATGTATTGTAACATGGCAGCCTAATAAATCATGAACACTAGATAATTTTTCATCAAAGTTCTTATGTTTCTTTGGCCAAGCCTCCAAATAGTAAATATTATCACAGTTTAAATTACAACTAAAGATTCCAATAGCTGGCACTTCAATCATATGAATACTTGATCTAACAGCCACACTTGTTATCAAAACAGCATCATTTTCTTTATCAACTGTCAAAAGTAAGCTACGTCTACCAAATGCATCTCTACCAAAATACAAATTAGAATTAGTTTTGTCATAATAAATAAATGCATATGGGCCATATAAATTAGCCAAAGAATGAATGATAGTGTGATCATGTGCTTCTAATCTTTCAAGAAACAAATGAGTATCTCCTAAAGCATTTTCTTGAGATATTGCACTGCCACCAAAAATATCTCCATTGTATGAAAACAATGAATTTGGAGTGTTTATTGGTTGTTCAACCATTGTGTCCCCTTGCAACCATAGGACACCTGCATACATTTGTATTGTCTTGTTATTGATACAGAACTGAGTGGAATGTTGCCCATTTGGCCCTCTTCGCTTAATCTGCTTCTTGCAGTCATTGTACTAAAATGCCTTTGTTAAAATTTATTTATTAATGTATAGAAAAACTTACCAATTGTTGCAGGGGTGTTTCCTTGCAGGAATCTGATATTAAGCATAATATCCCACACATTACCAAGGCAAGAACGGCAAGAACAAGAACGAGGTAAAATGATAACTCTTTCGAGTACTTTGGGTTGCCTGCAGTGCCATAAAGTAAGGTTATTTAAGCTAGCATCGCACAACGGCGGCACACCCGCCGCACACAAATTTGGAGTTTTGCTATACTCCGTTTAAGTTTAACGTAACCCGGCTGATTCTGTGTATAATTCGGCCATTGTTTTGAACATCGTCAACATACTAAATTGCCCTGACAGAACAGAGACAGCTTACGCTGAACGCAGTATATCGGTTGCCGTGGGAATAAACCTTTACTAGATAAATTAATCGAGTAGGCTCGATCGGCAATCGTTGTTCATCGTCGTGTGGTCGTGTGATGTGGTTACCCGGTGACGTTGTTTGACGTATCGAACAAACGCCTTGGGAAGCGGGTGCTGGTGAAGTGCGTCGTGTCGTGGAACTGTCCGCTGTGGTGAGTGCACGTATGGTGCACGTAGCCGAAAATTCAAAACATGTCCGTCGTCGAACTCGCATTCCGTTTCCTCAGCGCTCAAATCGAAACCGAAAAGGCGGAGAACCTAACTGAAAATGTAGTCAACGCCACCACAAAGCCGCCGAGCACGCCGGAGGGCATGTTCGTGGCGTATGGGAGTCTCGTCATCATGGCAATCCTACCGATTTACTTCGGTTCGTACAGATCCGTGCACTACCATAAGGAGAATGTAAGAACCAAATCAATTGATTCAGCCGCTCGCGTTTTGAGATCCCCACAGAACGCGTGCGACTGTATCAGAAAACAAGTATGATTACTTTGTACTCTGATTGGTAAACCAAGTTACATGTAATGTATTCATGTCTCAATACTTTCAGAAAGCTGAAAAGATGACCAGCAAGGATGCTGCAATATTTCCAATCATGGCTTCCATTGCATTATTCTCCTTATACATTGTGTTCAAATTGTTCTCCAAGGAGTACATCAATTTGCTGCTTACTGGATACTTCTTTTTCCTTGGGGTGCTTGCATTGACACATTTACTGAGGTAGACACACCTGCATAATGTGCAAGTGCCAGTGGCAATATTGACTAATGTGATTTTACCATTTACAGCCCAATTTGCAGCAAGCTGGTGCCCAGTGCAATTCCTAACGTTCCCTATCACATTTTATTCAGGCAAGGTCAAGGTGATAAAGCTCAAGATATCATCAATTACAAGTTCTCCTCCTATGATGTGGTGTCATTGATTGTCTGCTCTGTGGTGGGTGTTTGGTACCTGTGGAAGAAGCACTGGATTGCCAACAACCTGTTTGGTCTGGCTTTTGCCATCAATGCTGTGGAGCTGCTGCATTTGAACAATGTCGTCACTGGCTGCATTTTGCTCTCTGGACTGTTCCTCTACGACATCTTCTGGGTATTCGGCACCGATGTGATGGTCACGGTCGCCAAGAGTTTCGAAGCCCCAATTAAATGTATGTGCATGTGAATTATTTTAATCTCCAAGCTGGTTTTCACATTTGACCTTAGCGAACGTCAGAAGTTTAACTCGTTTTTGCTTTATTTTACACTTTATAGTGGTATTCCCCCAAGATCTACTCACGAATGGATTCGCCGCAAATAACTTCGCCATGCTGGGTCTAGGTGACATCGTAATTCCGGGCATCTTCATCGCACTGCTCTTGCGCTTCGACTGCAGCCTGAAGAGGAAGACGTACACCTACTTCTATGCCACTTGCTTCGCTTACTTCGCCGGCCTCCTCACCACCATACTTGTCATGCATATGTTCAAACATGCGCAGCCTGCGCTCTTGTATTTAGTGCCGGCTTGCTTGGGCACACCGTGTGCCGTTGCATTGATCAAAGGCGATCTGACAACGCTATTTAAATACGAAGACACCGTTGAGAAACCAACCAAGGCACAGAAGGAACCCGAGAAGAAACACGCCGAAGGTAAGAAAGCGAAGTAAGAGAAGTTGGCCAGAGAAACATACACACTTTCCGAAATTGAAACGGTATTACATAATTTACATGAATGTATTTGAAATATATATTTGGAGATGTTTTACAAGATGTATTAATTGCCGTGCACAAAACTTACTTTATTGAGAAGTCTATTGATTTATATAAAAAAGAAATTTAAATAAGTTTGTATTAACTTAGATTTATTAAATGTAAAATATTAAGGGACCCTTACAAAAGTGTTTAACCATGTGCCTAAGCAAATGAGGCTGCTGTAATATTGGGCAAATCATGGATGCCATTGGCATCAATCATCTGCACCTTGAAGTTGGGCAAATTGACAATCAACCTCTCATGCACTTCCTTCACACACTTCTTCATCAGCTCATATCCTTCCTCTTGGGTCAAGCTCTTCTTGTGATATCTGTCCATGATGGACAGAGAGAAGAAGCCACCATAGCCATGTGCAGCATAATCAACATCACTCAGTGCTGCCAGATAATCCATGAAATACAATTGCGGTCCTTCCAATTTGTCATATCCAGCCATAATTAGGTTAACATGATAGGCACTCTAAAATTGAGATGTTTGTTGTATTCTATATTGAATCTCACAAGTGTCTTTGGCTCTTACCCTGCTACGAAGTGCATCAGCAAGATTGCGCCTAGTAAATGTAGAAGCTGCTTTGGGGCTTAGCTCATAACCATTACGCATCTTATAGAGTTGAATATTCTTGGAGATGTATTCAGCAAACTGTGTTGTATCGCCAGTTTCGCCCGAAATTGCCATTACGAGCTTATCGCTCAATGGGTACAGTTTGTTCTCATCTGCAGGGTTACAGAAGAAACATCAGCTTGGCCACAGCACATTTTTAAAATGTTGGATTTAAATCTCACCTGACTTCATGACCATAATGCTGTGGGCATTGGTCATATCCGCAGCAATCAATACGAAATCATTGAATTTCAAGCCAATTAAACACTCCATCGTTAAGAAATTTACGTTGTCGTTGAAGCAAAATTTGCAGAGTAATCGAGTGATATAAAATCGAAAGCCGCTTTTGAGGTTGACTTTAACTGTTTGTCACGTTTGTCATTTGTCAAATGTCAATTGTCGACGAACGCCGCCATTTTGGTTCGAATCAGAGATTAGTTCGTATCGTTCAGTCCACAGGTTCAGTCAGGTCATAGATAAATGAACTAGGAGTCAGGTTCAGTCCACGTTCAGTCTCATATGCTCGCGTCGTATCGCTCAGTGCTTAGTTCAGTTTGTATATCTACAGAAGTGTGCCTCTGTTTTTACTAATTACAGCTGTGTTTGATAAATTATTCTTGAGGTGAGTGTTTCTTAAATAATTGAATATAACCATTAGCATTACTGTATGAAGTAGAAGTATTGATACTTTTTTCTATAATCATTTTTAACCTGTTACATCAAGGCCAGCTGGAAATAATCCTCCCACAGGGAGCCAGACCGGTGGATAAAACAATAAAATAGAAAAACAAAAGAAAAAAAATACTACACGGATAGGACTCGAGCCCCTGGGGGCCTATTCTCGACGACTGGAATTAAATCCATACACGGAAATCCGTCATTTTATTTCACTTTTTCCAAATTTCGGACGGATTTTATCCGACTGCCTAAACCCAGTCGAATAATATCCGTCCACCGAAAGAACATGCACATGTTAGCGATGGAATTCGTCTTGCTTTATTAATTACTTCTCTACTCTACAGTACACAACGTTCTATCCACCACTCCCTTGTATTTTCCCCCGTGTTTTTCCTTGTCAGCTTCCCAAAAACAAACGGTCCAAAGCCCACCCGATCTTTCCGTTAATTCCAAATATTTTTAACTCTTATATGGAGCGATGTGAAAGAGACCATACGCCAACATCTATCTATCGCATGCTTGTTAGCAAATTAATAATATAGAATATACGATGAGGGGAGGCGTTTGAAAAGAGTGCTGTGTCCATATAAATAACATGGTCACCATGGTAATATGAGTGCCTCGCCTCATTGAACAGACTCTAAAATTAAAATTTGTTGCACAAGCCCAATTGTGGCAATGCGATTACTAGGTACAATGGTACAAATAGTTATTGATTGCGCGTTGAAAAGGAAGTTGCGACAGAAGTACTGTCTACGCCTAGTGTGCACTATCGATAGAATGAAGTGGTGATATACGACATACTGGAGTCATCTTGCAATATCATTGTACTCTATATGATTAATATTTTCCAAATATTTTGTAATATTTACGCATTGATCGCGAATTGTAAATGATAATTGAGACA
>JARJDQ010028537.1:0-18414 GCA_030264215.1 Geostiba sp. GC000077
CAAATTCATCCTCCTTGAGCGCCTCCCCAACACCAAAAGCATCGTCATTAAGCAGCCTTCGGTGTAACTGAAAGCGTGAAGGCAAGTCGTAAGCGTAACATTTTTCCAGCCACCAGCGGCGAAATAAGAAACTTTAATCGAAACGTGAATAATTAATGTCCAACACTAACCATCAGTTCCAGCTCGCCGTCCTTCAAGCTGCTGCCACCCTGGGCGCGATCGTTCAGCAGCGCCACCTCGACGTTCTTTTTACTATCCATGATGGCGATGCGTGCCGTCACCGGATAATAATTTCCAGACACCGGCTCCTCGTTGGTGTAGGTGTAGGTTTCTCGATAGTTCCGCACGCGTTTGATCATCTCCCTTCCATTGGAGTCCGTGTGGAAAGTCGCGTTGCTTGCGAGATTCGTTGTGAAGCGAGTAATCACCTCCACACCTTCGGGACTGGAGCGAAAACGGGAATTAATATCCTGTCTGCTGCCTGCTTCTGAGTCTGACACGAATCCAATTTAATTGAGCAAGTCAAATAGCGGTAACTTACGCATTCTGGAGTGGGCCGATCAACCAATCGAATTCGACGTAACTTTCATTCTCGTATATGCGAATGATTTGCTTCGCCCAGGTGGCAAACTCTTGGTGCACCTCCACCACTCCAGCGGTTTCCTTTGTGAGCGTGATTTTGACGTTTTTCGCGATTGGCAGGGCGGTGGTGTTGGTTACCGGGCGGAAGATGTACGCACCTGATGCACGCTTCTCTTCGCCATAGTTAGTGCCATTGGTTCCGCGATAATAGAGGAAGTCCTGGGTCACTGGGAGTGTGATATTGTTCATTGTTACAGAGACCAGACGACCAGTGGTTGTATCCAATTGGACTCCAGTTTTCTATGTATCAAATAGATTGAGACATTAACTTGAAAATGATCTTCTTTTTATTTTGTGTACCTTGGTTCCAAAGTATTGTAAGGCATCAACTGATTTAGAGATGTCTGATTTCTTAGGCTCCTCGGATTTCAGGGCAGGTAACTTTTTAATGTGGAAGTATGCAAAACCCAAAGCGGGAAGCTCAGCACGGAAGATTAGGTTGTTTGGTGCTGAGGTCACGTTGTGGGTCGTAGTAAAATTGGTAATGCTTGGCATTATGCTGTAAGTTAGATTTCCTATAGGAGAAGCAAATAATGAATACACCCGTATTCTACGGAGAAATAATGGAAGGTTGATTAAGGACTTTAAGCTCACCTTTAGCACCAGTAATGTTAAATTTACTGCCGGCAACAGGCAAGTGAACGAAGTGAGTGACATTACGACTGAGCGGATTGTAGACGGCAATCGTGAACTCGTCCTCAGTGGACGTACGACAATAACTCATGTTGCTGAGTAGGCAGCTCTCGTAGGAGATTTCTGGCGCCGGTGATGTCTTGCCCAATAATCCGCTGCACATAGCAATTAAACAAAGCACAAATCATCCATATATCCATTCCACAAATCTACTAGCATCAAGTATTAGGTACTAACTGAATCGCCGAATCAATATGGCCTTCCGCACGTTTCATGGCTTTGGTCATCAACCGAACGTAATCATTCACAACGTGTTGTTTCTCAGTGCCCGTAATGGCGTCGTGGTGTTGCATAACACCCATGGCTTCCTTCAAGAGGACCAAATCCTCCTGTGAGGACTTGTTCAACACCGTCAACTGTTTAGTAACCTATAAGCAAACGCAAAAAAAACGGATGTCTCATTTTTTACACCTCTTGAAATAAAATGAGGAAATCATAGTTTTCGTACTTGAAGCATATTGTTGCCTTGACGCTCAAAGCGCTTGGAATTCGGGCGCGATGTAAAGTAGCCGGTCCAATAGGAGTGGTTTCCGGAAGCGTAAGGGAAGAAGTCGTCAGTTTTCAAGGGCCACGAAAGCTTCGCAGATGCCACGTTCACCGCTTTCAAGTAGCACGACGGCGTCGAATAGATAACGTTGATAGACGGTCTGTACTTTTTGAAGCCCCTGTTAGTGTTAGCGGATGCAAAAGAAAAGGTCATCAGTGAAATACGCTACCAAATCAAATCCCCGAACGCCAGCAAAAATTATATTAGCCTTATGGAATGATGCCAATCAGATTCAAATCAATACTTTTAATACATACGCAATAAGTCGATCCATATTCGCGTAGAACATTTCAGCGGCCTGGTAGGTGAAGTCACCGCCCATGGTGATCAAGATATTATTGGTGGAAAAATATGACGCACCCTTCGTAACATAGTCGGCGAATTTGTCAACCTGAACAAGGACATATATACAAAATCGTTAGCATTATTTGATTGTACACAAACGCAAGTTAACGCATACAATCGCCTTTTGATTGTTATCGGGGCTTTCGGGATCATCATTGATTGGTACATCAGAGCAGAGCACGTCCCAGCAGAAGTACGCTGGGGTCGTGTAGAAATCGTAAAGGACGCCAGTGAACAAATTCGATTTCGCTCCTAAACAAACCAAACGTTAATTATATAACTCTTATCGATCTTCAAATTGTTTGCGGTGCAATTTAGGTCATATCTATCTGAAAAGGGTCATCTCATATCAGTTTACCTAAACTTTGACTCCCCTGCCACATTGTTTCGAGGGTTTTGGTAGTGTGGCGCTTTTCGCTGTCGCGATAATCGAGGCGAGCGAAGAACATCGCCTCGTAGCCCAGCTGCGTGAAGATGGAAGCCATCTCGCTGCTGTGGCCGAAAGGATCAATCTGCCAGCCGATTTTCGGCCTGGCGCATTCGCCCAGCGTGTCGTTAATCATTCTGCGAAACAAGCATGTGCCTCGTCACCTTTCAAGTTTGCCAGCTGGCATTTCTTATTTCGCCTTTGATTTTGCGTGAGCGCTAAACATACTTTAAACCGTGGGTAAATTGATCGATGATGGAGTGGTAATGAGCGGCCGCTTCGTCGTTCATGCTCCACGCACCGTTGATGAATTCCAACCGCCCTTCGTCCACCAGCTGGCGAACGGTTTTCTTGGTGCTTTCGGATTGCTGCTTCCACCATTGCCAGAAGAATGCAGATTCGACTTGGATGAATCTGAAATTTTCGGAATCAATATACGCAATATTTGAATGGTGTCCAATTAAAGCTATGTTTGCTAACGATTTTACGCAACCGGTTTAATAAACCGGTAACCGAAATACTTAAAATACATTTGCGAACCGTAACCGAAACCGTAACCGGAAAAAAATTGCAAAAAGAACGTTAAACGTTGACCAAAATGAAAATTTACCGGTTTTTAACCGGTTGCAGATATTAACAAATTTAAAATTTTCCTACTTTGGCTTTAGCCGAGGAATTCATTGGGGGAGAATCAAGGGTACAGGGATGGGAAACGATTCAGCGAAACCGGTTAAATTAACCGGTAACCGAAATATATAGCTACCTGTTACCGAAACCCAAACCGAAATCTTTTTTTTTAAAGAAGCCGAAAACAGAAATCCTTTTCGTTCCTTAACCGGTTAGAAGGAAAACTATACGGATCAACGAAACCGGTTTACAAATTAATCGCTATGTTTAACGGTATCATTAAATATCAAATTTCCACTGCTTCCTGAATCTCATTTCCCACTGTTTGGCATAATTATCTCCATGCCGCGCCTACATATGAAATCGATGTGAAATTAAAACGCTGATAATCATCACATCTACCCATCGTGTCGTAAATAGTTGACGCTATAGTCAATATCGTAATATCGCGAGCAGAGAGCAGGAATATCATCGTTCCGCGTGCAATTTTCAATTTCCCATAAATTACGACGAGCACTCGCGCGCATCAATTGTTTACACCACCGAAGTCATCATGGCAGCACGTCGCCGAACGCTTTATCACGGCTTCGGGACCTCGGGACCACCATTCAATTAACATCCTCAGGCGCTACTATTAATAAACCGGGAGGCACCGACATTAAGAGTGTCATTAGCAGTACGGTGCACGGCTACTTACTTGCTAATAAGTGCCTAATTTAATGGCAGTTATTTTCGGAGGATGACTTGAAGGCGACTTACACTTAGCAATCTCTAATCAGACAGTGACTTACTTTCTATCAGGATTCGCCAGTAAGGATTGCACTACGGATCCGATGATGTATTGTACGCCAGCGAATTGGTACTTATGAGCATCTAGATTGAAAATGCAACATTGGAAAAAACTGCTGCCTTATAAATCGGTAATTTGTATTTACCTCCATAGTAATATTGATCAACAGTCTTCAACCAGCCGACATCATCGTGGGAATGAGCAACCAAGTGGACATTTAGCGATGAGGAGCTGACGGGATGACATGACTACAAAACCATTAGGACAACAGTTAAGTTAAAGTTCCAAACTATTGACTTCAAATAATCTTCTACCGTTCTACCTCATATCCACATTTTGCTTTCGTTGCATCTTCCTCCAACGGTTTTGCACTAACAAGTGCAAAAATTAATATCACAAAGGTACAGAGCAATTTCATATTGTGGGACGCCTTTACACCTAGTCGACTGGCTTTGACTTCTAAAACAAGGCTTATTTATAGGGAAACAGTTCAAGCACCTAAGCTATCGCTATCACCAAGCGATTGGATAAATATTTCCCATGTTGACAATAAAATCAAAGATTGTTATCATTGAATACTTGTAGAAATATCACGATAAGATTTAAATTTTAAAGATAACACATGTGGGGAACTAAGAAACAAGTACTAGATTGTGATACATATTCTCGGACGATTGAAGGGTATGATAATCAAAACCGTTAATCAAGTAGGTACTGAGACATGCGGCAACGCTGCAAGCTGGTTTCAAATATGTGATCTCCTATGATTGGTGTTGGTTTAAAGTATGGATATTTCCGGAACGGAACACATTAAAAGCAAACGAATTAGTAGGAACACCAACGAGAACTACAAGCAATAACCCTCATTCGTTAATTTAACAAAGTTTAGACTAGTGAAAAGAACCCATTAGGCAAATGAAATGAATGCGTGTGGTACAAATGTGCAGCGTGCATTACGCTTTAGTATAGAAATTGCACAATGCTTGTTATCATCTTTCTACTTGAGTTGCATTTGTCCATAGTGATAGTGATAACACCGAAGGTCATAAATCGCACTCTGTGTAATTTCTATTGGTACAATGAGCATAGAGCATAGAGAATACTAACTTAACTTTAATTAATTAAAATTTCACTAACATGAGTTCTATATAAATATTTTATATGTATGCTGTTTAATGTCTCGTAGCCTCGTGACAATAATGTGAGAGTCGACCATTTTGTGGTTGCATCCTAGTAACTCTAACTCCATTTCGTGGTTTCTTTGTTTCATTGTTCTCCATGTTCTCTGATGGTCGTCTGATGGCATTGCTGTTTCGCTCTTTAGACACTTATCGAATATGTAAATAAGCTCAGCAGCGCATTAACGAATTGTAAACCATATAGAACGTGTGAGCGTGCGCGATATTACGCGTCGATAGCCTTATCAAACACACTGCTATGAGCGTGACTTTTCTGTAAGATCCGCTGCTCATCATCACCAACCACCATTCAGAATCCGCCGCGTCCGTCGAGCAGTGGACTCTACCGGCCATCGGGCAATTTCAACATACATAATACATTACAACAAATTTAGTGATCAGCCAGTAATCAACGGGTATAGAGTGGTTCTCTATCGCTTTTATGTGTGATGCCTTGCATTGTCAAAGTGCTGTGATCGAACTAGGAACTCACCTTTAAGTATACGTTTATTAACTTTACAATACAATGATTACAACGGTAAGTGACATTTAATTTTTATTTTATTATTTACAAGCTAGCATTAGCTTAGCATTAAGGAGCATTGAAAAGATTGTTATCACTTGTAGTCTTTCATTTTTGTTGAAAACAAATCATAGCATACATTACTATAGATTGTTTGAAAGTCAAAGAGCAACCGATTATGTGCTGATATCATGAGTTTACGCGCCTTGGCGACCATGTCAGGCACGCAGACATTGCGTATGCTTCCAATATTAATGCGAAGACTGCATTTTTTAAATTTCCCATGAATTCTACATTTTATCAGCACCTTATGTTTATATTTATTTAATAATACATTCAAGTTATCGAAAAGCATATACAAATATGTTGAATCGTCGAATGTAGTTCCGAATTTGCAGCCGAGCTAAGTATTTTGGATTATTGGAAAACCAGACAGAAAAATCGTTTGAACCTTTGCTGTGTGAATGTTGTAACTGTAACAAATAACAAGCAGATAGACCGAATTAACAATACAATAAACTATTTATCGTTATATCATGAACTTATGTTGCTTTTACAGGCAATATATCTGTCTTTCCCATTAACGTATTATCAACATATTATTGATATCGTTTATTTGCTTGCGATTATTCTCAGGAAACTTCACAATCATTAAATAAAAACAATAATATTATTTCTTGAAAAATAATTATGTAAATTACAAATTAGTAAATCTTCTTAATTTATTGCAAATTTACGTTATTTACATTTTGTTGCAGATAATCTATTTGGTATTGCTGTGTATCACAGCGCAAGTGTCTACTCAAACTACAAAATGTAGTTATGGTGAACGCGGCTCCCTGACAGCCACCTGCGAGTACGCAAACGTTCGATTTTTCAAGACCACCAACTACCGCTTCGACATGCTGGACGAGACGTTGCGCTGCCTTAACTGCTCGCTGGATATCATCGACGCCAACAGCTTCGACATCTCTGGCAACCAAATTCAGACTTTGGACATCCGCAACAGCAATATCAAAGCACTGAGACCGGCCGCATTCACTGGCTTGGTGTTTATGAAGAACCTCTACCTGCAGAATAACGACATCGAAGAACTTTCGGCAGGCGTCTTCAAATCCATCAAGAAAGTGAAACGCCTGGACATCGGATACAACAAGATCAAAAGCATAGCGGGCTTGGCGTTCAAGGAGATTGCCAACTTGACCACCCTGAATTTGGAATCCAATCGCCTTGAGTCGATTGATCCAATGGCGTTTAGTGGGCTCAACGAACTGACCAGTTTGAACCTGCAGAATAACATGCTCGGGCATGCTGGCAACTTTACCCAAAGCCTTCCAAAGTTGACCACATTGAATCTGGGTAATAATAAGATTGGTGCTGTGAAACAGGGCGATTTTGCCAACTTGACCGCCTTGGTCACTTTGTATCTGAACAACAACTTACTACCAGTTGTTAGTACTGGCACCTTCCACACCCTAAAGAATCTGCTTACCTTGGATCTCTCCAACAATCATATCGTCGGCATTCAGGTGTTTGCCTTTGAGAATCTAGCGCGTTTAGAGACGCTCAACCTGGGCTTCAACCTGATCACCAAACTGCAAAGGTACAGCTTCTCAGACCTGCCAAACTTGCGTGAGCTGCATATGAACAACAATGGGATGAAGGTCTTTCAAACAGGTCAGTTTACTGGCATGCCTAATCTGGGTTTCGTGAACATGTCCGGAAACGCATTGATTGTGTTCCTCGGCACTGGCAACTTGGGACTCTCCAGTCTGCACACGCTGGATCTCTCGCATAATAATCTCACCGATTTGGACTACAAGATGGTGTTTACGCACATGCCGCATCTGGTCTACCTCAAGTTGGACCACAACCCATGGGCGTGCTATCTGGTAGATGAAATCGATCAATACACCAAGCAGGATAACGTCAAGCTGACTGCTGATGGCGTACTCACCAATACATCATGCGTGGCGCTGAGGAAGGCTGATGTTGAAACCATGTCCTCGCACGCGGAGGAGGTTTACGACTTGACTCCCGATCAGGGATATGCGCATGGCAAAGTTGTCTATTCAATGATGTCGCTGATGTTCCTGTTGATTTGTGCCATGTGCTTCATGATCTACCGACTCACCCAGCAGGTGCGGCAGCAGGGCGGACTTTCTTTCCGCACGACTTCGCACGCCAACCTCATGTCCAACGATGTGCTTGCTGACGATGCCTGAACACCACAACCACAACGAATGCATTAGCTACATAATTTATAGGTGTGAGCAGTTGAACGAATATTTTGATAATTGTAATTGTGTTATATTGAATATCTTGAATGAATATTTGTGTAAAGTACTTATAGAAATCATTTTTAAGTAAACAACATCCCAAACAAAAAAATCTGTTGTGTTATATTTTAAATCAAAAATATTCTGCATAAATCCACAATATTCTAGTTCAGATAACATTTTGTCATCGCGGAAATATTAATTCCATGAAAGTATAACGCATGTGGGCTTTGCTTCTGAGCATCATCAAGTGATAAGAATGATAACTAATTATCGCTCGGACACTCGCATGGCATACGCGTGTGCTGTGAGTGAGCAGCAACGAATCTCACTTCCTTCTATGATGCAAATTCACGCCCAGTTAATATAAACTATCCTGTGATAAGTAGTAATAGTGGAAACATTAGAAGTTATCTAATGTATTTTAATTTTCCAGGAGCGTAAAAATTCTATTGCTCAAACATAAATATTATTGCGATTCGTAAATACATAAATCGTCTAATGTTTAATGTTTAGAACACTTGAGTCTAGACTTACCACGTCAAAAGTCAAAATGATCTCACTTATTGACACATTTTATCAAATGTACACTCAGTTAAATGCTCCCCCAACAATCTCTGACCAGCTCGCCTGAGCTCGTTGCTTCTTGACTCGCTCATCCGAATCCCTTATGAATTGGTAGCATACATATCTAGGGTTGTAATATTAGTTTTTTTCTGGCAACTTGGATACCAATTAATTGTTTACCTTTGTAATGTTTTGCATGATTATGCACGGGGACTAGGAAACCACGTCGCATAAACTTTATTCCCAGTTATACCTCATCTTTTCTGCAGAATTTTTTAACTCCTAATTCCATTTAGTTTCTGCGACTTCTGGTTTGCTCTGGAAATTAGTCATTCAATTCGTGGCACCGCTTATCAACTAGCAATTAAACAATGCCATTTTATATTACGTACAATGTCATATTTTTATTATTAATAGATATTTTCGAACATAAGTTTTTGACTAATTCTCTTTATGTTTTCAATTAGCCTCATGCCACACGATGCCATTGTTCAAATATGTGCAAAATGCACGAAATATAAATTACTACATCATGGAAATGTTATCTATATTGAAGGACTATACATAAGTTACGTTAAAAATAATAGAAGAATGTAAACCATGTATATAAATCATTTTCTCAAAGAGAGCTTAACTTGTTGCAGGTGACAAGCTAATCTTAATTTATTATGTTTAAAACTAACGGGATAGATAGATACCTCAACTATATATAAAGGAAGGATTTTCAAAGGATTAGTCAAGTTGGATTTGTTCAGCAAAGTAACTGGTTACTTATTTGCTCAAAATGCAGGCTACCGTTGTACTTACGATTGCGCTCTTAGTTCTGGTAATATGATGTTGTATATTATTGTGTTTTGCTTATTAATCTTCTTATATCTAAAGGGTTCATCAAGTCCAGCTCAAGCACAAACCAAAACATTGCTATTGATGATCCGTGCCACTGAAGAGTTGATGAAACAACTGGTCGATTTGCAAGCCAGATTGGCCGAGTCCGTTACCCACATCTACGATGCCGCTGAAACGTTCACGAGTGATGCAATGGCCTCCATGAACCAGACAATGCAGGAGCTGCAGCATAACATCGACGAATTGCGTGAGAAATACGCCGATAGCATCTACGATGAATGCTTCCCCGCCCGTCCGATCGCATCGTTCCTCAATCATTCTAGTGATGGAGTATCCAAATGCGCGAATTGCGCCATCAATCGTACTCTAACCAATGCCGCGAGCATCCAGACGGAAATCAAGACCCTGTACAAAATGGCCGAAGAAATTCCCATCGAATTGAACCAGTGCGGTAAGCAAGTCGGATGTGTGCTCACATTGATTGGACGCGTTTCGGAATTCTCCGCATCAGCTGTCAAACTTTCCATGGCCGTTGCTGACACTACCTTATTCGTGGCCACGATCCACGACACCTTCATCCCTTGCGTCGCCATGAAGGGCCAGTTCGACAAATGGGCTGTGGACTCCATCGGAAACATCACTAGTTGCTTGACCTCACACACTTCTGAGGCATAAACAGAATGTATTTTGCTCCGATATTACTTTGCCCAAGCTATTACATTTGATTGAATGTTTATTTTCAATTTTATTATTTGCCCAAGTTATGCTCACATTTTCAGCTCTCAATAGAAGAAATTGAATTTCCTCTCTCCGCGTTGACGTCATTCAAACTTGGTGAATTTGTGAATGAGCCGAGCGCCGACATTCGCATCTTGAAATGTGCAACCACAGCGTCCCTCGATTCCACAGCCATCCGGCATACATACGTCGGGGGATGACCTAGCAGCGGCGGGACGCACGCACAAGCCGCTTCCCAGAAGCGTGACCTAGCCTTGGCCTAAATCGCTGCGCCACGTTACCACGTACCATCCTCATTCAGGGCAGGTTGCGAAAGTCCCGAATGCGAATTCCCCAGTCGACAATCCCAACGAACTCCACGTCCAGCGTTCAAATACAATGCTCGCTTCATTGATTGCAATCGTGAAATAATGTTGTTTCTTTCCGACTTCGGCCTTCGGCCTCTTGAAAATTCAAATTGTGCTGATGCCAGAGACGATGTGATGAGAGACCATTGGTTTAACATCTCTTTTTCTTTATGACTAGTCTAACTAATAAGGTTTTAATGTCCTTATGTCCTAAAACTCCTACAATACTCGTAAAACAAGTGCTGAATGTTCTAAATGATCAGTCGTATCATCATTTTATGATTCTGGATATTCTACAGAGCGATCGAAAATGATTGAAGCGCAGTTGAATTTTAAGCATGGTTTCTATATGAGGAAGTCTAAGGTAATTATTTACATTTTATTTTTTGAAATTAGGAAGGATTGCTTATTATTGAAATATTTTTTTCCGATTCTTTTAATAGCCCTTTTGAGCCCGTAAAAAAAGGTTGGAAAAAGTTTGAATTATTCTGTACTCTGATGACTCATCGCGTCCTCGGGTACTTTCTCCATAAGGAACCATAGCGATGAGTATCAATTCTCAAAAACTTAAATAATTAATAACTCGAAGAATACATTTTAAAATTCTAAGAATATTTACACTATCATTGATTTTAATAGGTTATAATCAAGGTCAAAAACAAAGCGATTGCTCTGTATACAGGGAGTTTACGGTCTTGAGTTTATCTTTCTTGGATATAATAGTATTATAGTATACATCAAAAGAAGTAGATAACCCAACAATTATCTTAGTAAAAGTCGTATAATTAGCAAGATAATATTTTTAAATTTTAACAATTAAAAAACTAATTTACAATTTATTGTATATCCTTCTAGGGGATGATAGTACACCTCAAAAGAAGCATTTAAACCAAAAATTATCTTAGAAAAAGACTAGATAATAATACTTATTTTTATTTGTTAATTTTGAAAGATTAAGAAAATTCTTATTTCGTCAATGAGAAGACTTTTACTAAGATAATTTTTGGTTTACATACTTCTTTTGAGGTGTACTATCTTCCCCTAGAAGTATAAACATCAAATCGAAAATTATTTGTTAAATGTTAAAAAATAGTTATTTTTGGGTTTTCAACTTCTTTTCTAGTATACTATCATCCCCTAGAGCCTAGGAGGATAAATTCAAAACCGTAAACACCCTGTATACCTAAGTACTTGTGTGTATTGTGTTTGAGTTGCATAGTAATACATTTGAAACTGAGTTTTAGATGAAATGATGAAAAAGAAGAAAATACGATGGAATCCTGGAATGAGTTGTTTTCTTTAATTATCTTTTATGACGGGTGCATTTGAACGCTTTACGGTCCTGCATTCTCGCCACTGGCGCTCGCGGGAGGTCGCGGCTGCAGGATGGGATAATAGTGCGGAGCGGAGGGCCCCGGCTTGGCTGCAGGTGGCGGCGGCATCCTGCCACCTCCATCGATCGTCGCGACGCTGGCTTTTCGGCGAGCGGACGCCCTTTGCGCCGCGGGCGGACCATAGTCGTAATTTCTCCGCTCGCTTCTTGCTATTCTTTTGCTTCTTTACGACCACGATGCACTGCGCAATGCCAGTGTGCCAGTGCTGCCATACGGGCTAATAACAGCAAATTTATGGTAATTTCGCGGCGCGTTGCAATTTATTTTACATTAGCAGCGAAAAGAAGACCGGAGATAAAATCCTAAATTAATTATGCAATGCTAGGTTGTTTTGTCATTAAACTGATTAAACTATTAGCGTGCTTAGTGGGATTAATTTAATTATAATACGTCTTAAAAGTCCTAAAAACATTTTTATAATTATGCCAGTTAGAATTATTGCTGACTTAAAATTGACGAGATGAGTGTGACAAGTAGGGCAAGGACGGCTGTAGAAGTTTGTTTGGCGAACCGAAGGCGAGTACATGCAGAGCAAACTGAAACTTTTCGGGTTTAAACCGATGCCTGAATATTGCACTTTTTGGGCGATCGATGTAAATCGCACATTGTGTGACAAGTTAAAAAATCGACACTTTTACGGAAGACTAGCCTTCGGCTCGCCCAACAAACTTCTACAGCCGTCCTTGCCCTACTTGTCACACTCATCTCGTCAATTTTAAGTCAGCAATAATTCTAACTGGCATAATTATAAAAAGTTCTTTAGGACTTTTAAGACGTATTATAATTAAATTAATCCCACTAAGCACGTTAACAGTTTAATCAGTTTAATGACAAAACAACCTAGCATTGCATAATTCATTTATCCGATCGCTCAAAATATGCTATAGTGTAGTATTTTAAAGTTAAAAATATATATTTATTAGCGCGAGAGACAGTAGCGCCACCTGTTGACCGTGAAAGTGTCATAGCGCAACAATTTCTGAATACGTGTACAGAAAATTGAAATTTTTGGGGCTCAAATCAATGCCGGAATAAGGCACTTTTTGGGCGATCGGGGGAAAACGTGTTTTCGGCTTGGTTTTCATCAAAGGTACATAATTCCTGAAGGATACCGATATCCTAAATTATCAAAGATCATGGGCGATCCTGATTATATTGCTAAATATGAATATCCTAGCATTTTGGCTATCGTAGTTTTTGCGTGTTGAGGAATCAAAGATGTGTTATTTTTATCATATAGAGTTTCAATCTCTCCGCTTGGTACGCTCCAAAATCATAACGGTGAAAGTAGAGGAATGTTGTAATTGCACAACGTAGACCTTCTCCTTGACAATAGATGACTCCACATTCACCGTTTTGAGATTCATTTTGAATGTTTCGGTTATTTATATTTATACCGGGGGTGTAAGCAATTTTTAAAAATGTCTAAAACACGAGTTGGAAAATCGTATATATTTCCTAAACCCAAGGTTATTAAATAACTTCCCCTGACCTATTGAGGTTAAGACGCCAACATCTCGCTGTCCAGACGATGTGTCGCAGAGCGCAAATCATAAAAATGCTTAAATTATCGCATTTAAAGCATACACAAAAATTGTTAATTTCTAATTACTCAACTAGTAAAGAAAGGTATACATTACTCATCATAAAAAGGTGCGACTTTATGTATTTTGTTTTAAAATTCCAGTACAAAGTGGCAAAGTGTTGTAGGACTTGAAGTGCATGCTCAAATTCAATCACAAAGTAAACTATTTTCAGGAGCACAGAGTGCGTTTTCAAGTCCTGTGAACACCAATGTATCCTTGTTCGATGGCTCCATACCTGGCACTTTGCCAGTGTTAAACAAGCGATGTGTTGAGGCTGGTGTGCTCACAGCACTTGCACTGAACTGCCATGTAAATGCTGTGTCTACATTTGATCGCAAGCATTATTTCTATGCTGACATGCCAGTGAGTTCACAAACTTCATTCTTAGTTCTTTTGAGTGCTTAGATTATTTCAATTTAGGCTGGATATCAAATAACACAACAAAGATCTCCACTTGCAAATTATGGCCACTTGGAATTTGAAGTGTTCACAGCTGGGGTGCATAAAAAGTCCTACAGAACCAAGACAGCCATCAAGCAGTTGCAACTGGAACAGGACAGTGGGAAAAGCTTGCATGAGTCAGATAGAAGTTTGGTTGATTTGAATCGAGCTGGAGCACCATTGATGGAAATTGTGTTTGAGCCTGATTTACATGATGGAGAGGAAGCTGCAGCACTTATTAAAGAACTGATTAATATCCTTCTGAGGATATCCACTTGTTCTTGTAAAATGGAAGGTATACAAAACAATTTAAAATGAAAACTTTGTATTCAATACAGGGTTATTTAAATTTTACTTGGTATAAATGCAGAAGAATGAGAAGAGAAGTATTTGTTATACAGGGAGAGTCATCATACACTGAACATAGCAAAATGTGCAGTTTCAAAACACTTGCTTCTTTAATAACAATTTGGAGATTTCAAGTGAAAACTCTCACTAAGAATTTGTATTTCTTAACGCATGAAAGTATTGTATTGTTTTGCACTGCTGTGTGCATGCATTTTTGGAGAAGAGTATTCATATTCACTTTAAATGTCAAAACTGTCAATAAAGAGATGAGAAAGTAGCAGTTTTATAAGAAACTAACAATAAAATTGAAAAAATAAAGATACCCGCCGAAGCGATGAAAGTTGCTAATTTAATTTTGAAAGTACAAATGTTCAGTTTAAAATAATTTACCCTGTATAAAATTGTTGCATTTTTATACATAAAAGTTATTCTTGTATAAATATCACAGAGGGTGCACTCCGAGTTGATGCAAATGTATCAGTAAATCAACCTGGGGAGCCATTCGGAACGCGCACGGAAATCAAGAATATCGGATCGGTGCGAGGCGTTGCAGGTGCAATAAAGCATGAGATTGAGAGGCAGATTAAAGTTTTGGAAGCAGGAGGACGGATTACCAATGAAACTCGTGCCTGGGATGCGTCAAGTAGAACTACAGTGGCGATGCGTGATAAAGAAGTTGAACAAGTAAGTCTAGAAGAGTTTGAAACAAAAAACAACACAATACAACAAATTTATCAAAAATAACGAATCATGAATGTTTAAGGATTACAGATATATGCCTGAACCGAACTTACCTCCTTTGCATTTAGCAATAGGACCAATCGGTCGTGGCAGTGTTGATGTCAACCAAATAAAAGAATTATTACCTGAATTACCTGAACAGACACGATGCAGGCTCAGAGAAAACTATGGCATGTCCATTGAGCATGCTATCATTTTAGTTGTAAGTTGTTTAAAATGATTTGAGTTTTATGTATCAATAATATTCAACATCGTTGTAGAATGAAGCAAGTTTATTAAAATTGTTTGAAACTGCGACGTTGACAAGTAAAAAGTACAAGTTGCTAACGAATTTGTTAATTAACGATTTGCTCGAGCTAGTCAACAAAGAAAGAATTGAAATCACCGATTTGTAAGTATATTTCATACATTGTATTTTTAAACGTTTAACGTTCTTTTGATGTAGGTTAATAACCGGTGAAGATATTGGAGAGTTAGCCGTGTCTATTGATGATGGCACTATAAATCGAGCAACTGGCAAAATGTTACTGAACGAAAAACTTTTGGGAAATAATATGACGGTCCAGCAAATCATCGAAGAAAAGGGATGGGAACAGCTGAATGATGACAGTAAAATCGTTGCTCTCTGTGAAGAAGTTTTACAGGAAAATGTTAAACTGGTGGAGAAATATAAAAATGGCAAGACGAAAGTTTTCAAAGCTTTCATGGGTATTGTTTCCAATAAAACCCAACAACGTGTTAACATGGCCAAAGTTGAGAAGATTTTTAAGGAGTTGTTAAATAACAAATAAGTAAAGTTAAAGTTGTTAAATAAATCGACGTTTTTACTTGATATTTAGTTCTGGTGATTAATTAAACCCAAAAAAGATATTTTGTTATTTATTCATTTGAATGTTACAAGAACATAATATTATAAATAGATATGTCGGAAATAAATACAATCGACTAGGTTGATTTACTAGTCCTAAAAATGATGACTACAATAAACAGTAATTAGTAATTAACTACAAGAATGAGACATAAATAAATATTATTTCATAGATATTTTTTAGAAGTAGTTCCAGTCTTATCAATTTTGTTGCTTGCTTGTTTTTGGTCGTATTTCTTTGTGTGTTTGAATCCATTTTCACAAATTATGTCTACAATTGGACTTTTCGTGGATTTCGAATTTAAACGCTTCCTGTTCGACGATATCCCGGTTTGAAGATGCGACACTTGCGTACCAACGTTCGGAAGTACCGAAGACAATGCCATGAAGGCACATCCCCCATCCTTTTTAGAGGCTGAAACAAACCAAAATTATATGTATGAATAACAAAGTTAATTTGGTGATGTCGCAAAAAAAGTAAAAAATATAGACTTTTCAAACGTCTTATAAATAGCAACAAAGTCGAGTCAAGTTTACAGCGCCGAGACGTGGTGTATATGGGCTTTGTTCGAATTTGGGTTAACGACAAATTTATTACGATAATCAGCGGAACACGCCGCACAATGTGCTTGCCAAGTGCTATAAAAATAATTAAATTTGTTGTCCGAGTACTGAGCACCGAGTTCATTCGGCGCATTCAACTTGGCCTCAGCGCGATCGCGATGCAAGTGCGATGCAGTTCGTAATCTGTTTCAGTTTCAGCAATTCAGGCTCTTGCAACGTGTATGCATTGCTTTAGCATCTCCACTGCGGAAAAGCATTCGCGAAGAGCCCGGTCAACAAGCAGCAAAACAGGATAATTGGACCCCTCATCATAGCGCATCAACACTCTCATCATTCACACTCATGACCAGCAGTTATCTCAACTCTTAATTTCTGAATGTTTCTGAGCGTGAGTGTTTCTACTGAATCTCAAAACTCGAAGAAGAAAATAATATAATAATAGAATGCACCGCAGAATGCAGATGCCAATCTTATTAAGTGATAGTGATAAAATTAATGAATGGATGTTCACATCAAAAACTATCATACAAGTTTTGTTGATGATGTTTTCTAGAAGTTTGTGCTGCCGTGCTGCGCTAAAAGCAAAAGTCGCTAACCGTTGTAATCTAATAAGGTTTAATAATTACTGTTACAGCAAACCCATGAGCTAATTTATTTGTTTGCGTTCCGCATGTCGTGTCGCGAGCATGACTTTCTTGCTTGGGGGCCACGACTCGCGAGTTAAACTTTCAACTTCCTACTGCTTTCAACTTGCTTCAACCCACCTCGCGCGTTGTTTGCATGTGTGTTGATTGTGTACATTAGTACGAAGTAAATATAAGCGATAAAGCTGTAAACGATCAACTATAAACATAATATCGCAATGCGGATGTTTGAAACATTAACATTCACCCTCACCCAGCTACTGGTGTGTGCTTAGTGCTTTTGCACAAGAAATAGAAAAACATTGCGTTACAAAATTAAGAAAACGGGTCGGGGAGCCGAAAGAGAGTCCAGCAAATCCGCAGGTGTACATAAATGCGTTGGTACCGCCACCTAGTCACGAAGGCATGCATTTCGGTACGGCCAGGAATAACATAATTTCTCAAAAATTCAGAAATGCTGTTTGCTGCTTTTATTTCCTGATTAAAAGTCGACTCTTATAATGTTGACTATTAAATGCAGATATTAATAAATATGCCAATTAATAATATGAATTATACAATGATTATATGCTTTCTCGACGAACAGACCTGAGGAAGGACGACGTCGGTAAGTTGTGTTCAAATAATTTCGTAATAATCGTGTCGCATTGTGCGGTGTGTATTATGGATTTTTACTTCTGTGGCGCGCACGCCATCCACGCCGCCACACTCTTATCACACGTGGAAACGTCGCCACCGCATTGCCGCGCCTGTGTATTATAACGATCTATTTCAAACTGATAAATCTAATTCCGTCAGGTTTGCATAATTTAGTTTGTTGTTGTTTAAGACTAAAACCTCTAGGCGGTGTTGGTACTTTCCAGAATATTATCAAGCACGATGTTGAACATACCAGCAGTACCTCAAGGACTTCAAGGATATTTAAGGATACATTCGTTTCTCCTCGTGTTTATTCATAGGGTGATACTTTTTTGTTTGACTATTCTTTGCGTATACAAAAATGAATAGAAAATTATTCATCTCTACCTATTAATTAAAATCAAGTCAATTTGTATAATACTATTTTTATAATTTTCGATGTTATTAATCAAAATTTACAATTATTTAGCATCCTCACGTACAGGATGCTAAATTTTGTTTCACTCGATAATCAACTTTTTCCAGGGTTTGCCAAAATTTAGATAGAAATATTTAAATAGTCTATTTAAATAGATTTTCACAATTTCTATTTTATTTTAAATAGTTTTGAAAAAATCTATTTTCTATTTCTATTTGAAAG
>JARJDQ010028556.1:0-13908 GCA_030264215.1 Geostiba sp. GC000077
TGTAGGGTATATAAGTGGAAAACACTTTCAATTCAATTGATATGAAATGCACTGTTTTCAAAGCCACCATATTGATTGGAAAACATTGTTTTCGACTATGGGAGCAGATAAAATGATTTATTGTGACAATTTATGATTCTCGCGTTTTCTGGCCGGGTGTCGCTAATCATTGCGTGCGTTTGCCATTAGCATTGCAATTTTGTAATTACCCTTTTAAACAATGGGCAGTAAAAGGCCAAAATGACCGATTAATTATGGGGACATTGGTAATATCGATGATTATTCGAGGCGTTTGGCATTAGTAATAGTGTTTTGTGTTTATTTTTTTAATTAATTAGCACTTGTCGATTGATTTCGAAGCGTCTATTAAATTGGAATCGATGTTATGACTGAATGTAATGTCACGAATCACGCAGCCGGAGGCGCTGCGCTAAAATGTGTGCACGCCGCACGCACATCGCACATGTAATGTGCAATGAATAATTGATCGATTGATTTATTACTCGCCGCACAACTGTGGATAATTAACTACTTGTCTTGTCCCGCAAATTCTTCGCGTCGCATGTCTTTTATGACATTTTCGCGTTTCTTAATTCTGTCTAGTTAATATTTATAGTTTAATTAAACCTGCGCGCCAATTGGCCTGACTTTGAGCGTTCTTTGAGGCAAGATGCAAATGGCATTGCAATAAATCGTGAAGAGTTCCTAATGGAGCGGAGGAGCGGACAACAAGTTTATTCTGCCAACAATGCCTTAACGAATCGTCCCATTTAACAACGCTCGTCGTCCCGGAAGTCTGTCATAAATAATTAGGTAATTAATTAAGTATCAAATACTCGCCATTCCCGTTGGTTTCCTAGCGTTCAACGATCCTCGGCCGGCCGGCGTTGAATTTTTTTGTATTTATTTTGCAGAACTCTTTAGCTGATTGCCGTTTTGCGTACGAACGCATTTGAACATATTTTATGCTTTTAATTAATATGAATCTAATTATAACGAAACTGGCGTGTTTCTTGATTAAGGCAACAAAGCACCAACCGCTGTTTACTTGGCAGCAAAAATGTTTGCACGTATTTTCGCCTTCAAGTACACCTTAAATATTTTAACTTTAAACGCATGTGTTTTTTTCTTGCTTTGCGAGTCGTGGCGCGAGAAGAGGCCACAATTTGCGGCCCTGCGTGCACACGCAGTGATTTATTGCGTGTTTATTTTGAATACGTCGCGCCACAACTTTGGAATAAAATGCAAACTCGCAAAACGAAGCAAATTAAGCCATTTGTCTATACAGCCATAAATTATGCGCCAATTGGAACAATGGCCAGCGCTGGCAGCGTGCATCGAATGCAATTTTATACACTTTGTATGCAGCATGCAGATCGCCCGCCAAAAAGATGCCCAACCATTTGACATCAGCCGATCAGCGCCTTCACCATGAGGATGATGCTCGCACATCTCAATGCGTATGAGTTAAAAAATGCGTTAATGTACAAAACAGAAAAAAGCAAGGTGCGCAAAGATTTTTAACTTTTATCGCTTCGGAGTAAACTTGTTTCGCGCGTCTGTGCCGACGCTGCCGCTCCAGCGCCAAGCCGTTGATGCCATTATTGCCTGTGACTGTTATTTGAGCGTTTTGGTGCGATGTATACAGAAGATCAGGATGAACGCGCACACGGGCGCACACGTTATAAATGCGTTATTGCTTCAGCGATCTCTCGCTGCGGCTAGTTAACATTAATTTGCGCGCGCTCGCGGCCTTGGCAATGTCGTGCAACCACCGCGCACCGTTTCGCTCGAATCAGTTCTTCGGCTCTTTGGCGTTTTCGCTTAACGCAGGTGGTAAACTGTGTGAATCGGCGGCGTCGCCGAGCTGTGTCGCAACAATATTTTCACAATATGTAGAATACAGGGTGTGTGAAAATTTGCTAAAGTACTTCAAGTGGCGCTTTTCTTTGGTTAATTATCAGTTCATTCACACGAGGTCATCAAAATTGCGATTTTGAGGTTACAAATACAGGGTGGGCTAAAATTGGTAGCAAAGCTCCAGGTAACTTCGTAGTTAATGTCAAAAGAAAACAATTAGCTTAATACCAAAATGTTGAAATTAGGGTTTCACCAAGCCAAGAATCTTGGTCTTGAATCTAATCCTTGATCTTGTCTTGAAAATAATCAAGAAATATATTTTATTCTTGGCTTGGTATATTCTTGGTCTATCAATCTTGTCGTGAAGTAAAAAATCTTGATCTTGATCTTGAAAATGTTGCGCCATCTATGAATATCACTCCGAATTTGTAATCGTTTCCCGCCTTTCCAATGCTTAACCTCCAAAATACGTCAAATACGTTACAAGCTTGTTTGAAGTATTTGAAGCGGTTTCAATGGTATCAGCTTCTGGTATCAGAATCGACAGTATTAGAGAAAGTGATGGTGAACCAAGTGATATTATGGATTGTGAGCAAGAAGAGGATACTCACAGTGCAAAGAAGAAAGCAAAGTTCGCCGACTTTTTCAATGTCAACCAAGTGAACCGTACTGATAAAGAGGCGAATTGCAAGATATGCAAGATATATTATGCAAATAAATTCCAAGATTTCAAGATCTCGATATGTTGATCTTGATCTTGAATTTCGAGATTCTCGTGAAACCCTATGAGAGAGGTGATGATGAGATTTAAATTTGAAACGTAAAACGAGAAGTGCAAAAGGTGTTGTTATTGACGTTTTTGATACGCATCAGCTTGGAACATGTGCAAAACTCACCCCTTCGTTTAGATACCTATATGCATTTGCTCGCCGCCGCTCAACTTGCAATTGTTTCGTTGTTGAATGTTGAATTTGCTTCCATTTCCGACTTGAATGCAAAGTAAAGTAAAACGTAACAATACAGCAGTTGGCTGGTTGTGGGACGCGTGTCACGCTGCCACACACCACAACGAGCAACGAGGGGGTTGATGGTTATTTCAGGCACACACATCGGCATGCATTTGCCAAATGGCGATGTGCGCAACGCCAGCGCGCGCGCGTATGCAGTTAAAATGTGCGGCCGGTGCGGTGGGCGCAGCAGCCCCCCTTCGGAAGAAGAAGAGCATGCGGAAGCACACCTGGCGTTTCGCATGTACCGCTGGCGCGTGCCGCTTGCACTCTTGACGCGCGCGAAGAAGAAATCGAGCAGACGCGTGTCTGGCGTTCAGCTGTGGACGAAATAAAATTACCACATGCAACAAGCAACCAGCAAAGGTAACCACTAACCACCGCCATCGCCAGTGCGGCAGTGCCAGTAATCGCCTACCGGAATATTTATGTATGTGCTACATATACTTACTTGCAAGTGTGTTTATTACCTTAATGAAATTCCGATGAATGAGACTTGTTCATATATTGTACGTGTTTAGTGTTGTCTACGAATAATTTTAGCCAAATGTTTAGCGTTCAGTTCTTCCGGGTCTTCAACTGCTTCCTCCAAAATGGGGACATATACCATCACCTCAGTGGAATTACGCAGTTTCAATTACACCATCAAAAACCAAAGCTTACCTTAAAATATCCTTAATTGTTTATTACAAATTTGAAATAAATATTAAGGTGAAAATAGTAGAGATTTGTAGACATTTTTATATGAAGGGAAAGAACATAGCAAAATATTATACACGATACCGCACGACTTTTTCAAGTTGGGCCAGTAGAACGCGAGATATTTCGTTGTGATATGTAAAATTGGCTCTATACCTGATAGTGTGATGGAGCATCCGATATTATTGAAGGTTTTAGCTCAATATAGTCTTAGCGTTTTTCATCGATATAACTTTTTACTTAGACTTCACTTTCAATTAGACCATTTGAGGTTAGGTCAAGTCAGGGAAAGGCAAATTCTTGCTGTTATTCATAGATGGCGCAACATTTTCAAGCTCAAGATTTTTTCAAAATTCTTTACCAAGAATATATTTCTAGGTATTTTTCAAGACAAGATCAAGCAAGACCTCTATAGCTAGGTGAAACCCGAAATGCCTAAATATATCCTATTGATAACTTCGGCCATCTGCATGCAATATGTTTGTGAGAGTGTGCGTTGGTTACTCTCACCCCATGTCCCCCTTGAACAACAAACATTAAAATTGGCATCTCGATTAAAAATAGCAACACATGCAGACTGCATTGTTATAGACTCAACCCAACCCCTCGCCACCCTAAAATGCATCCGAATGAATAGTAAGCGTTGCAGCGCGCTGGCATCTTCATTGAGTGCATTTATAGCGTCCACCCGTCCGCCATGCGCCATGCTTGCACGTCGGATTGTCGGAAGCGGAGGAAGTTGGGGACTTCCCTTCGCGCGCGGCTTGCACACGTGTGCGGCAGCTGCGCAGGAGAGCGCAGGGGATGCTCTGCCGTGCAAACAGCAAACAGCAACAGCAACAGCTATTACCGTAATTTACTTAATGCACACGCGTCGTTTCTACCTTCTACCTTCGCAGAGCACTCGCGCAAACAAAGCCGACACCTCTTCGGTAGTGCTGGCCCGAACTTGTACGGCACTATTTGATAAAATGGATTTCTAAATTTCAACTTTATTTGGGTAAGCTTGCAACTATGCAACTTGTGTGACAGTGTGTTCTTTTTTAGATTCTTGCGTTAGCATGCCCGATATTTCTGCAGTACCTGCTAGTACCTGCGAAGCACAAGATGACGCTCACATTACCGTATTACCTCTCACTGTCGCCACTTTTCGTATGGCTCGCTGTTTTCATGCTGCAACCTCATAAAGAAGAACGGTGAGGCAAAATCAACAATGCATTTGTTTTTTACAAGCATGTATATTTGGTTGTCTAACCTTTTCAACTTACGATTTACAACTCTCAGGCTGCTGCTTGCACGTGAAGAGTAGACGCATCGCAGCGTTATTATATCTGATCATTTCATTAAATAATTACACGGCTGCTCAATACACTCCTCATTGTATGCGCTTTGCCGCCTCCTCCTCCTCCTCATCTTGGCGCACATTTTTTACCAGTTTACCACTCAACCACTCGCTTCCTCTCCCGACCTCCGTGCGAGTCAAAGTTCAAAACAGTTACTGCATTACGAACCGTTCGTTTCGTTGCATATGCCAAGAACCAAGAACAAACCATACACCACGTGTACAGGCGTACAAAGAAGGCAGGAATCTCAATGTCTTGATGTCCTCAATGAAGTTAAAGTGGATAATTCAACTAGGTTTAATTCGCCGAACGCCGTCGACTTCGTCTCTTCGTCACTTCATTCATAAATTAAAGAAGTGCAACGTAAAATACTGATATTGAGCACTAAGCAGTAAGCACTGAAGTGAAACGTGAAACACTCCATATTAAAAGTGACTCTTTCACTCTTTCACTCTTCATCCACATTCTCACAAGTCATAAGCAAGTACAAAGGCAAAGCCAAAGTCAAGGTGTAATTGTGACATGTGTGATGTGTGACATCTGCTAGTACTACAACAAGTGCTAGTAGCTAGTGCAAAACAAGCATGCAAATGTTTAATGTTTTCTTCCCTGAGAATGACTCGGCTCGTTTCGCTGGAAATTGTTCAAAGCCGTTAGATCAATTATTCATACTTTTGCACGCTTTTTTCATATCCAAGCTACATGCCTACATTACATTACACTTTACAGTTATTGCTTCTTATTTTTTATTCTTAACACAAGCGGTAAATCCGTAAATCAAGTCAAGTGTACATTTCTTTGTGGACTTGCTCTTGCTGACTTTTCATTGTTACATTAATTGTGAAGCAAAGAATGTTGCGAAAACGTTCCAACGCTCTGTTGCGAAAACATATTCCGTTTTAATGGTCGACACACTCATCGTTCTGATGAGCACGGCTATTCTTTCATATAATGACATCAAATATCTATAGTTCCTGTTTCCTTGTTCCAGCATGTTTGTGTAATTTCACTTGAAAGGTGTTAAACTTAACACTTTCCACCTTTCCTCGTTTGAGCAATTTGCATTACAGCTGCGAGCTGCGTCTTCAAATATTCAACAAGTATTTGAATACCGGCTATTGTTAATTATATTAAGCCAACAACGCGTCCTGTTTCAATTCCATTCATCGGAGTGTTTTCTAGTGCGTGGCTCGTGCCGCACCGAAATAATAAAGAATGGATGTTTTCTGAAGTAAAAGAAGCACGGGGGAGTCAACAATGCATAGCATTGTTGGTTGGTTGCTCTGGGTATTTTTACAACAGCCGGATGTCCGCGCGCGTGTGCGGCCCCGTGCGGTCCGTTTCGTTCGTATAATTAGTTTTCTAATAGGCCGCGCTTTTTTCCTATTTAATTACGGCCTAAGTGCACCACCGCCGCACAGCTAATAATCATACATTTCCCTTCTGCAGTATTAATGGGGAGCACGCCGCCGCACCAGCCGCCATTGCCACTTGTTACGTAAACTGAGATGTAGAGTGGTGAGCATTGTAGTTGTTGTGTTGTGCTGTTTGGTGTTGTATTCCATTAACACTCACCCCTACGCCTTCACAAACATCCCGCTGATATCAATTCCGTATGAATGGCTTCGTTAATTATTAACGAGGAAGATTTAAAAATAACCTTAACTTGTTTCTTGTTGGCAGACTTGTTTAGCAGCGTTTAGCAATCCCGAAATGGTGTTTTAACGTATGCAACCAACTCTACACCAAAAGTGCACTCTATTGATTTTGAAAATATTAACATCTCATAAATATCTAAAACAATGATTTTAACAGCAAATATTTGCATGTTGAACAATGTTTTGACATGCTTCTATGAAATTTCTGCATAATTATAACATAATATAAAAAATTTAAAAACAATCAAAGATCAAAGAACTTTGCGCAAGCAGCAAGCACGTTGGAAAGTAAAAGTGGGCGATGATCGATGATGATACAATCGATGTGATCATCGCCAGTGCGCATCAAGAACTTTCAAAAGCAAATGCAGCAGAAGTTTAGAAACTTGATAGGAGTGCGAATCATCATCACAGCGACACCGATCAAGCACGGTTGAATATTTTGTGCACGTACACATATTGTACGGCGGTAACATTCTTGACCTTTAACTTTCAACTCGCAGAGACCAGAGAGATACAACAGATACACGACTACGATAGATAAAAGTCCCGTCTGCCTGTGCCTCATAACAGCAGACAAAATATGCGCCGACGGGCGTAGCGCAAACATAAACATTAGATGCACACCAACTAATGACCGCACTTTGTATCGAATGCATCGCCAAAACTGATGCGGCGATGCGAAGAATCGTGGAATGTTACGGGTGCGAGGTGTGAGAGTTCCTGCAGATGACGCATGCTGATGTAAACAGTAAACATGTAAACACAATCGTGGGCTCTTGCTCACACCGTTCACGCAGGATGCCGCGCAGTCAGCGACGGACAATGAGCTTTTGTACCGTTCTACCGTTGCATTGTAAATAAAACAACAAAAAAAAAAAGAAGGCAAAAAGCTACCAACCTGGCATCCCACTGTTGATCTGACCCATGTTTATCTATGCCTGGCACATTGCGGGATGCACTAAACTTTCGCTGGCCACCGCTCACCGCAGGACCGCAGCGTCCGAGCAGCGGACGGTTTGGTTGCAGGACGTGCAAGATTTCGGCCGAGTGGCGGCCGGGGGGGCTAATGAGTGGATAACTTGTAGCTCCTCTCGCGAGACTTTGTTGTTGAGGCTCCGCACGCGCGCTTTCCGCTTTGATTTTATTGATGCGCGTTCGTGCCGCTCACTGTGACTGCAGCCTGCGGCGGTCTCGCGCTTTTAGCGCCGCGGCGTTCGCCTGCGAGCAACGGCATTTCGCGTATTTTTGGAAGAATGGGAAGAAGCTGGCGCTCGCATTGTATGCGCGGTGGGCCGGTGGATGTCCCGCACACAGCTGAGAGCTTGCGCCTGTAGCAAAATGTGGGAAATTGGCGGCAGGCGCCGCGTCGTGCAGCAGGCGAGAGCAGGAATGAAAAGAAAACGGCGTTTCAAGGTAGGCAACACAATATACGGCTGTTGATCCAACGCAGCGAAAAACTGTAATGGAATGGAATGGGACACAAAATTGTAATAGATTGTAATAGCATGCAAAAAGCATGCACATTACAGTGGCGCCATCTAGCGTTATCTTTGAGTTTTTCAATATTCGGATTCTCACGGTGATCTGCAACGGTGTAGAGTACACTCCCCACCATTTTATGCACGAAAAACAATAAATCTTACGCACTTGTTAAATTGCAATAGAATAGAACATATTTAGGCGTAATTTTTTTAACCAAATTGTAATAGAACTGTTACAATTGTAATAGCTGGAACAACACTAAATTTACGTTTAATGTCAAAAATGTCAAATGTCATATAATGTCAAATGCGCATGCGCGGCAAGGTAATGGCTGTTTGCCTTTGCGAAAGTTCGTTAAAAACATAAAAACACATTATTAGTTCTAGTTCTGGATTTCAAATCTTAGTGGTTGTAATATGCGATTGGTAATGGGCTGATAGGTGCGACTTTCTTGATCTGATCTGAGCTTTGAGGCCTTTGAGGTAAACACATTTTGTTTTTGTTCTATATCTATTTATGCAGATATAATATATAATATTACGACGTTCTTATTCTTGTACAGTATATGTTGCTTCGTTATTCAGTTTCCGTTAATACATAATTAAATATTACAACATATATAAGTTACTACCAACTAGAGTACATATACATATATAAATATACAGTCCTTAATTTGTATTATATTTGCAAACATTGTGTGTTGCATCAGGTTTTTATGTTAGTTTTAGTTTTGTCTTGGGGGGGTAAAATTTGATGGCATAGGATTATGATTCATTTCAAATGTCAGTTTAGTAGACCTTTTAAACACAAATAATACTATTACATGTTAATACTTGAGCAGAGAAAAAGTCCGTCTTACGTTTAGTTCACTTTCAATTTCAATGGGCAGTTGTTGGAGCAAATGAAAGGGGTACATCATGGTGACATGAATGAATTACAGTACCTACATACAAACATGCATAATGACATGAACATCTTTGTTTTCACCCTGTTTTATTTTACCATATTGTTGATGACTCCTGCTACGTGTAACATTATTACTTCACCTCGGTTTAACGTTTAGCTTAGCTTTAACGATTTTTATAAATAGGTACGAATATATTCATTAGATTTAAAAAAATGCGATTAATTTTATTAGATTTTATTGTTACGTGTTTAGGTTTAGGAATAAATAGTTTTCGTCTCTCTTTCTCTAGGAATTTACGATTTGCCATCAACATCAAATTCGTCAAACGTTTTGTGTAACTTGTTTTCTAGGCTCGGGTGTTTTATCCTCGCTTTCTGTTTGGAATTTGAGTTTCTATCGCATGTTCCTATATTTACGTTAATCTTTATGTTCATATTTATAAATTAATCTGATAATAGCTTTTGATCTTTTCTGTTGGCTCCATATAATAAATAATAGTTCTACACTTACAATGAAAGCTCATTCATAGATGATAGGTATAAATATGGCTCTTTCAATATAATCATTTGTCAAGTTCTTTTTGTCTAGTTCTGGCTTCAATAAAAGTAAAATTAGTAACGATTAATGCCGCTATTCACAATTCTGTCAAAAGAAACTGGATGGTTTTCTCGAGATTTCGAAATAAATTCGTTGTTTTGTTGTGGTGGGGGGAGTGTGAGAGGGGGGGGGGGAACTACGGGATTCTTACCACCATTGCATCACCTCCATTCGCACGAGAATCTTGTGGCGTATCCACAAGATGAACAGGTAGACGCACGCAGTAATGGTAACGAAGTACAGGAACGCCGGCAGCAGGCAGAACGAATCGTGCCGGGGCGCTGGCCGCTGCTTGAGGTCAAAGTGCGGCGTCTCGAAGCTCTCGACGACAACCTCGGCGGCGGTGTCGTGCTGGGCGAAGTGGCGCGGCGCCGCGTTGGCGTCCACGTAGAACGTGAGCTTGTACGGTTCGTCCTTGGCGGGTGCGCCGCCGTCGGCATTAAGTAAACTAGTTCTATTGAGATCCTCGGTCATGGCAGCGTGGCGCGGCGCGTCCAGGTCCAGCTCGGCGTTGATGGCGGTGATGTTGTCGGCGCGCGCGTCGTCAGAATTGTGAGTAGCGACGTGCGTCAGTCAGTAGCATTTCTTGGTGCAGGCGCACTTGCGCACGATGTCTATGTCTTTGGTGTAGCGTGTGCCGTCGTTGCAGATCAGTCGCACCTGAAACGCGTGCTGCAATTAACATCAGCATAGATCTCGCCTCCAAAAGTGACAACATACTTTTCTTCGCTTGCTTTTCCGCGCATGGCAGCAGCTCGAGCCGCAGCTGCCGATGCACTTGGCCATCTTCAGCGGCTTCCTTGATCTGCACCCATTCTCCGAGTAATACTCGCGTACCTGCTCCTTGCGACACGTTGGCGCTGAATAGAAATCGCCCAAATTCATTGCGCACCCAAACATTCATGAAGCATTTACGAAAATGATAAAGCCATCAGTTAAATGCGTTAGTACCTGTGCTCCCCGTGATTGATATACTTACACTCTTCCTCACCTTGCTCGCAGTACTTGCCCTTGTAGCCAGGTCGACAGCGACAGGTGTACTCGCCATTACGCGCCGGAATGCACTTGCTATCGTGCTTGCACTGATTCGACGAGCATGCGTCGGGCGGGCTCGGTGGCTCTTCCACCATCACGTCCATATCGTCTTCCTGCTGTTCCTCGTCGCGATCGGACTCGCTGTCCATCATCGTGCACCCCGGAGTGACGCGTTGCTGTGTGGCGGCGTTCACAAAATCAACTTGCTTGTGATTTATCCAAACTTCCTTCATACAGCCTGAAACATTTCACTTTCTCACTAACTTCACAGTGCAAATTGCCCCAAAGTCATTTACCTTTGAAACTAGTGAGATTTCGTAGATGCCATCGAGTGAACGCTTGCTGTCCTGGCTCCGGAGGCACTCCACCGAGGAACATCGGCGTGCTCAATCGCAAAAAGTCCTTGCTGCCTTCGTTAATTATTGAGCGCGCGAGTCCACGATCCACGCGAAGGGTAAAGTTCTTCTTGATCGCAATAAGTTCGGCGACATGGTAATGCCCATCCGAGACCATCTCGAAGCTGCATAATTCAACATCCGAATCAATAAGTCAGGCGATTAATAGTCGACGCGCAGTCATTTACCTGTACATGGTCGAGACCGGATAGTTCCCCACGTCATAACTAACGCGAATGCGCCCGTTGAATAATTCAACAGCCAGATGCTCCTGGTGCCCGTCGTACATCAGCACGCCGTTCTCCTGCGTCGTTGAGAAAATGATCGTTACGTTCGCCTCCGGCTTCGTCCGCAGAGGTTCCAGCTCCACATAGGATGTGTTATGAATGAAGCTCAAACTGGTGAGGTATTCGCACTTCTTGCCGGAGTAACCCGGCGCACACTTGCACAGATAATCATTGCTGCCAGCCGGTTGGAAGCACACGCCGTGAACGCAATCGTGATGCTGACACGGTGACGTTTGCGGATACATCATCGATACCATGGGCATAATCTCGCACAGTTTGCCAGTAAACTCGCCAGCGCAACGGCATTCGTAATTATTGATGCCATCCACGCAGGTGGCACCATTCTGACACATGTGATTTTCGCAGTCGTCAATGTTCACCGTGCAGTTCTCACCCTTGAAGCCTTGCAGGCACTCGCAGGTGTAGTACGTATCATGGTCCACGCATCTCGCGTCATTCTTGCACGGATTGTACTCGCCGGAGCAAAACGGTATTTTCGTCTCGCATCGCTCGCCCATGTAGCCAGCCTTGCACTTGCACTCGTAGCGCTCCACCAAGTCAATGCAAGTGGCGTTGTTTTCGCATCGATTGTGCTCACAATCATCGATGTTTGTCTCGCACCGGAGTCCCGAATACCCCGGCTGACACTCGCAGCTGAATCGACCCTCCTCCAACACTTTGCAGGTGGCGTTATTCCGACAAGGGTTGCCGTAACAAGCGTCGATCATGAATTCGCAATTCTTGCCGTGGTAACCAGGCGCGCAGATGCATTGGTATTCGCGTTCTTGGAGCGCTAGGCATTTGCCGTCATTCTTGCACGGGAACGTGAAACAAGAGTCGCACTTGGCGAGAATGTCGTTGTTCACCTTTTCCTTGCATTCGAAGAGTGAGGATTGCGTCGAGAGGATGGATTTCTCCTTCATTGAGGGTGGCTCTACGCATCGGGCAATGCCCGGCTCCACATAGTCGATCTTCACCCATTCTGCAAGCCACCGGAGGTTGCAGTCGCAGTAGAGTGGATTGGAACCCAAAGCACTGAAAAACGTCGATTTTATTACTAGTCCCTTTGAATGTTGGGAAGGATGGGTGGAATGTTGGAAAATGGTCTTACATATGTGTGATGGCAGTCAAATTAGCGAAGGTCCCATCGGGAATCATGGAGATTTGATTTCCGTGCCAAGATCTACAAAAAAAAAATTTCAATATTGGGCATTTCCCCAGTAAGATAGATGGTATACCAGGCATATACCATCTAGATTACATGGAGATATATCCATGTAATGTAACGGATATATCGCCGCTTCTCTTGGGCTTCAACTTACATTATTCTCAATGACTTCAATCCAACTAGAGAATCTCTCTGAACACATTGCAACCTGTTGTAACTGATGATCAATGTTGACAGTCTGCCTAAATTTGCAAAGGTATTGTTTGATAGGATGCTAATATGATTAGTGCTCAAATCCAATCGTGTGAGTGACTTTAGATGACTGATTCTGTCCATTTGAATGCTTTCAATCTCATTGGAGTCCAAGTACAGCTCGGAGGTCTCTGCAGGTATACCCCGAGGGATCTCCTTCAGCTTAGCCCTTGAACACCTCACCACCGTCCCAGTGCACGTGCATTTCGGCGGGCAGTAATTCTCCCCAAGGCAGCCCTGGTCGTTATCACTCAAGCACTTGAATTCGTTCGGCTGTAAATCTTTAATCATAATGTCTTTCACCCTTGGCGGCATGGCGCACTTAGCAGACGATCCACTAAGTCCCTTGCTCTTCAGCCAATCGGAGAACCAGGCCAGATGGCAATTGCAAACGAAAGGATTCTGCACCAAGTTGAGCGTGTGCAGCGAAGCAAGATGATCAAAGGAGCCGGGCATAACACAAGTGATTTGATTGTTGCTCAACGAGAGCAGCTTCAAGCTGTGGAGGCCGAGGAACATTTTATTGTGGATTTCCAGGAGTTTATTCTCCGAGAGCAGCAACTCGGCGATTCGGGACGCGCCCTCGAAGGAGTTCTCTTCGATTCCGGTGATTTGGTTGCGCCGCAGATCGAGTTTCATTAAGTTAGGGAGACGTCCAAAGAGACCGTCGGAGACGATCTTACCCAATTCATTATCATTCAGCAACCTTTTGGATAGAAAGCAACATTAAATCACGATTTGCTCGCGAAATTGGATCATATTTACAGTTCAGTTGTATAGAGAGGAATATCTCTTGGTATTTCCTTGAGGCCTCGTCCTGAGCAATCCACCAACGTGCCATCGCACGTGCATCCCGATGGGCAAGCACTGTCAATCAGGCACTCGCCTGCATATCGAGTACGGAACTCTTCTTGACCTTGAAATAATCATTAATACATGCAACGTTCGTAAAGAGTATACCGTACTTTTCATTTATCCGCGAACATAGGCCAATGCATTGCCCATATGAAACTGCAGGCTTATGTGCGAAAGTAAATGGCGAAAGTACGAAAGGGAACGCGTGTACGCGTACGCGGAGCATAAAAAGCAAAACTCAAAATACAGATTCGGTCATAGCTCCCAAACCACTGGGGCGATTTGAATTTTCTCTTCGGATTCTTGTTGCTAACCATTATCCGTTTCGTAAACTGTTTTTACGCTCCCGCCAGAGAGCAC
>JARJDQ010028588.1:0-15311 GCA_030264215.1 Geostiba sp. GC000077
ACAGTAGCGTGTCCACTTGAGAGGAACCCAACTCTCAAGAGCAGGTATAGGCACTCTCCGATAGTTACTCTCAGGAGCGTGTCCACTAGCGAGAACTGACCGCAGCGCTGCTCTCGAGAGTATTTCTCTCAAGTGGACGCCTAGCATTACTCTCAGGATTTCGAAGCCGTTTCGAAACTTGAGAGTATGCCAAACAGTCGCGTGTCGACTTGAGAGGAACCCAACTCTCAAGAGCAGGTAGGCACTCTCCAAAAGTTACTCTCAGGACCGTGTCCACTTGTGAGAACTGCATGCAGCGCTGCTCTCGAGAGTATTTCTCTCAAGTAGTCACCTAGCATTAGGCCGCGGATGGCATGTAGTGTCCGAGGTCCGAGCAGGTGGTCGGTGGTCGCTCAGTATAGCTATACTCAGTAGCGAAATCGTATGACTCAACAAGAGCAATGCTTTTGGGTATTTGTCAGACCTTCGAGGACTTCGAATAGCCAAGAAGATGCTGTTTAGAGCGCACCCGGCCCTAACTCCGCTAAGGCACGGAAAGTGTGTTAAAATTAAGTTTAAAATTTTAGCGAATTCTTTAAATATTTTGACGACATGCTTCGGGAAAACCATTCATATTTTCAGGACCGTACGGGTTCTTTTTAAACTTTCGTCGCATATTGAATAATACACTCTATAAGACGCGTCGTGTTCCAACCTGTTCATGGTCCGGGAAGTGTCTTAAACTCAATATTGAAAATTGAAATTTGTCGATATTTTCATATTATCCGAACCCGTACTCCCTTTTAAACGTTCTTGGCAGGTTCCCATAGCCAAGTTGGCCTCTTTAAAATGCTCCTTGTCTTATCCCCCCTTTAAGACCCGGAAACTGTCTTAAAATTAATATTGAAAGTTATTTAGCGAGATTTTTCGGAATTTTGACGACATGCGACTGGAAAATCCTTCAATTTTCAAACCCGTACTCCTTTTCAAACTTTCTTGACGGATTCTGATAGCCAAGAAGGCGCTCTTTATGATCCTTCCTCTCCCACCCTCTTACGACACAGGAAGTGTCTTAAATCAATTTTTAAATTTTAACGATTTTTTTCTATATTTTGACGTCATGCGACGGGAAAATCCATTATGTAATCTGAACGCGTCTTCCACTTTAAACTTGCTTTGCGGATTATGATAGCCAAGAAAGCGCTCTTTAAGATCCTTGCTTACGAAAAGAAATAATTTTATATCCATTTTGAAATTTTAACGAATTATTGACGACATGCGACAGAAAATCCATGATATAGTCGGAACGACTATCACAGCTACTAAGCGACTACCGAAGTACCGACCACCTGCTCGGACGCTACATACCATCCATGGCGGCCTGAGGAACTGAGGACGTAACTGGGGTTGCAATGCAGTGCAACCTAACAATCACCTTCTTTGGTTATGTTAATACACAAATAGAAACTTAATTGGAGCACGCGTTTAGGAAATTTGAAACAATCTATTCAGAAAGTGGAAATAATAATTTATTCTATTCCTTGCTGTTGTTGCTAATTCTAGTTACTTAATGTGAACCCTCAAATGATTTAAATTATCGCGCATATGATAGATGCAAGGGCTCCAATAATGAATGTGGATATCAACAATGGACACCTACAACGAACTGCCATTATAAAAAAGGCGGTCCCCGGGGTTGCCGGGGACCGGGCCCGTTTTAATCCAAGAGATCCACCGTGCTGAGTTTACCGTGCCGCGCACTTGACGAGTGACGAATGAGTGACAGCTCCAGAGTCCCAGCATTGCTCTTCTCTCCACTCACCATTGCGTTTGCCATCGTTCTCCGAAAAAGAGGGGCAACCAACAATGTTCATCGTTTACGAATCCGGCCTTTCAATGTCGGGTGGTTCGGTGTTTGAGTGACAGCTGCAGAGTTCCCTTGATTCGCGCACCCCGCACTAGTAAACGAAGGAATAAGTGGATCAGTAGCGTTTGTAAAATGTCGGTAGGCCGATATGGCCCGGATTATGTGCGTTGAGCCCCGTTTGCAAGGCAAATAAAGCTTTAAAAAATGGCAATAAAACGTAAGCTACGTCAATAAAAGATGCCGGGCATCCAGCCGGATCCGGAAAAAAATTGAATTGAAGAAAAAGACATTCAGTCACACCAGCAGCCCCTGTAATTTTTTACAATGTCATAAACTTATTGAACCTGTTGGGATAAATGTTGAGCAAGACCAATCCATTGATGGTTGTCGTAAAATTGTAACAACTATTTATTTCGGAGAAATGATCTATTTAAATTGAAAAACTTGTTTTGAAAATAACCTAGCATGTGGTGAAATCCTGAAATACAGTTTTTTTTTCATCACTGCATTGCACCTCGAAGGCTTATGATTTTGGGATGATGTCGGGTGAAAGGTAAAAGTTTAACGCACATTTTGCATGAAAACGCAATGCCAGCGGCAGCTATTGTGCGTGAGCATTGCGCGTCCCTCCGGAGTGTCAGCCCGGCAAGGTTTATGACCCAATATTAACTGTCTCCAATAATAATTTATGTTAATGGCCCTCGCCGCGGTGCCGAGCGCGCTCCGGTCCCTTTCCATCTTGCATCTAGCTCCAACTCAGCAGAACCACTATGATCCCAATGCTCTGCGGAGCCCCGCGCGTCGCTTGTTGGGTAGCTCTGGGTATCGCATGCTCGTTTGCCCGAAGAACTCGATGGCACATTATATATACTCAGAGTGTTCCCACAAGCACTGCACATGGAAACAAATCATTATTAAAACACAGAAGCAGGAATAATGATGCTAACATTTAGTGGTTGAAATTGTGTTGTACTGCTTCCTGCTGGAGAAGAGAATTCACGGAACTGTTGGAAAATGAGTGATTTTGTTTGTTGGTGGTGTGTTTGGATATTGGAAGCACTTGGTATAGTTAATGGGCAATAACGGGCTGGGCGAAAGCGTTGGAGAGGCAGAAAGCAGAGGCAGCAGGAGCGCACACACGACGCACGAAAGCTCGCGCTGTTGTATGCCAAGCGTCGGGCACGCCGCTGTGGTGCACCCACCCGGTGCCGGCAAACCGAGCCGCGAGCGGAGTCGTACCCGCCGCCAGCCCGCCACTATACACACAACAGTTGCCATTGAAACACGGTGTAACGTGGAGGTGCCCGGCTTGACTTTTGTGTTCGCGCGCTTTGCCTCATTGCATCAAGATGTCTTCGAGACTTCGAGAGAATCGACAGCCTTCAAAACAGTTCAAGCGAAATGAAAGTTTCATCCATACCCAATTCAACTTTGAGACACTTGGAGGATCTGGATCTGCATCGCAATAACCCGGATGCAAGCTGGAGCATTAACTGCAGGTCTGCAACCGCCGGTAATTTGAATTTTACTGCATATTTTAACTGCTTACATGCTTACAATGTAAATTTTGGTATTCTGCCGCCACTGCGAGGTGGTGTTGCATGAAAGGTGCAAAGTTGTGCTCGCACGCAAAGCCGAGATGTGCACGCGAAAAAAAAAACGCCCGAACATCTGTCCGTTGCGTGGCGTGCTGCGCGCATTTCATTTGCACATTATCGGCTGCGTTCAACTTTTCAACGACTTTTAATTACATTTACGCGGACTTACGCTCGATTCAATTGCGCGCGCTTTTTCCCACATGGACGCGGACCAACAAACTCGCGCGTAATTCGAATTAGCCCCGGTAATTTATGAACGCATTAAAAATTTTATTACCGCTCGGCACTGTCAGTCCGCTGACTGTCTAATTAAAAAGTAAATTAACATAATTAATGCGTGTAGCGCCGCGGCGGTGTGCGATTCGGCGGCGCGGCGTCGCTGGGAAAATCAATGTTAGTTTACGTCCGCGTCCCGTTGGGAAAAATCCTTCCGGGGGTGGATTTGCGCCATTCGCTCGGCGCCCTGGCTCCTGGCTGCACCCCCTTATCATGGTTGCTATACCGTCGCTGCGTTTTGGTTAGCTGCTGCTACCGTCCGGAAGGAGCTCCCCCCCAAGCGCACATCTAGAGATGGCATCTAGGGGCGGCGTCGGGGCGACTGAGTGCGTGCATGACCTCCAGCAGCGCGGCGCGGAGGGTGCGAAAATCACATCGCGTATTTTCTGAGCATCCCAGGGACACCAGGCATGCGCAGTAAACAGCAACAACCGCAGAACATGTCTACATGTGTGATAACATAGCAAAATCTCAGAATTTACAGTTGTTTACGATGCGTTATTATTATCATTTGAACAAACACATTGAATGTGCCAGTAAGCGCGTCACATAATAATTCAGCAACCACCATCCCGAGGCTGTGTTTTAAAATTAACTCCAACTCCGCCAACAAACAAAAGGACGCATCCGCGACGGAATCGGGCAACAAACAGAAACCGGCCGCGGCGGCATAAAATATATGAAATGCACTGTGGCGCGCAGTAAGTGCACATGGAAATAAATTAAATTCAACCGAGTGAGAGGACGCCAAGCGCCAGACGAGAAGCTAATGCAAATTAAAAATAAAATCGAATAAAATTGAAATGCAAGCAAACAAGTTGGAAGTTGTACAAAACGGGATTTGCCAGCGAGCAGCGATAATCAGGCATATTTATTGTGAGCCGGTTTCGATCGGAATGTCGATTTTGTCGTTGATTTCGCATACTTTCAATCAATCAGCTTCAGCCTCACCTAGGGACCTTTAGGGTTATGCCGGGTTTACACTTGTAACAAATCTGCTATATAACATCGATTCTTCGATGAAATTCGATGTGAAAATCTGGATATTTTCCGAACGCGTGATCTTTTTTTAAGTCTCTGCGGATTCGGATTGCTGAGAAGACGCTTTTTAATATGCACCTTGTTGCAAACCAATCAAAGACTCAGATATACAAATGTTACATGTAACTCTAGCAAATTTGCTGCAAGCGTAAGGCCGGCTTTACACCGTTTTGTACGTGGCTTGTGTTCCACTTCCACATCCACCTGTTCTGCGTTATTTCTGTGCACGCCCCAGGAAATTTGTCCATGCGCCAACAAAACAAAGCATTGTAATCACAAACGCTTGTTTTCGCGGTTTCTCTATACTACGCTGATGTCTTAATACTCGCGCCTAAAGTTCGTAAACATTATGGGAATATTAGTGAGGCGTCGGTGGCACTTGCTAAACCCAAAACACCAATGTGATAAAAATAGAATTATGTCACGGTCTAGGCATTCACAATCCGGCACATACGGGCAATGGCGTCCTCTGTCTCTCTGCCGGTTGTTGTAAACGCGTCGAATTCCGGCTATTATTATCGCCATAAATTCGCGCAAACTTTACGCCGTTGTTGATTGTCCATTTAACGTGACGCCTGCTTCACCCGGCAATTTATTAATTCAATCGTACCGGCTGCCAAAATTTAATTCAACTCATAAACGTAAAATTGTCAACGCATAATTTATCGCTACACTAGACATTCTACAACTCTACGTCTCTAATACACGAATTCTGATCTATATGGTTAATGAACCAGCCAGGCATCCAGCAAAACTTAACTTTTATTGTAAGAAGTAGCGAACAAGTTCATCGTTACATTGTTTGGATTGCCAAGAATCACTGGAATCTAGAAGAGTTACAGAGCAAGAGCACTACTAGCCCCATTTTATCCGCAAAATGATTTGTCAGAATGTAGTCTATGAATGAGAATACGCGCACGACGAGAGTATCATTAATCTTCGCGCTTCGCGCGGCGGACATCTTCACTCCGTTTCACTCTCACTCTTCACTTTGTGCGCTTTTAACATTCAGTTTACGTGCGCTAGGGTTCGCACGATGCGAGTTAATGCACTTAGTGTCCTTAGCGAGGAAGGGCACAGAGCACCGAGGAGATTTGGAAGTTTTTACAAATTACATCCTTTTTTTCCTCAACGGGTTTTCGTGGGTTTTCTATGGTGTGCTTTTTGTTCGGCTTGTTAAAAATAGACAGTAACAGAAGTTAATGTCCGGGCTGGGCGCATAAATATTTAGATACTAATGGACACATAATGAACGAGTTAACTAAAACTGGCGTAACGCATTCATTTGACTTTGAGTTGCGTGCCCACAGTCAAGTCATGGTGTGCAAGTGGAGTAAGTTGAGGTAGGTTCCTGGTTTTCAATCTATTTACAGTCAGACTTCGTTATGTTTAACGCTGAACCCATAACCGATTGAACAGTTTGAACGTGTTGAGCATTCATACGTGTTGGGAGATTTTACAAGTCATTCTTTCGTATACAGGGTGTTTGAGACATGTTTCCTCAGATTTTGGCGGAGGCGCGGATGAGATTTTTCTGTTGGAATTTTCGCTTGGCCATCGGCCATGTGAAGAACAGAGTATTATGTAGGTCTAGGATCTTTAGGTTCTGGGACTCTTGGTGGAACAGTGATAAGGCTAAACTAGGAGTTTCATTTATTGATGTTCTCTGTACGTGAGCTTGAGCTGGCGTGTGCTGCGTCATGCCGACATGCAGCTTTTGCGATTTCCGCCATCGCCATGATGTTTGATGTGTGTCACACATACACATACCATGCTCACCCGCATGAACCACGTGTTATTCCACATATGCTCGCCTCAGTTCTGCTCTAGTTTAGCTATTGCTTATCAAGATATTCCTCCAACAAATAATTTTGGTATTGGTACTTAGTCACGTTCACAGTTTAAACATAGAATTTTGTGCTATTCTTCACTAAACGGAAGTTTTTTGGCATTGTGCTCTGGCTAGAAAAGCTGCATAGACCGCGATGAGCACGCAAAACCCCGAACATGTTCAAGGAGGCAAAATTAACAAAGAAAGTCGTAAATTTCCAAGGTTTGAAGGGATTTTTGGCAGACCGGCGTGGGGTGGTTTATTGCAGTTTTTCTGCACTCACACGCAGGCCTCCGCGCATTTTATATTTTATGGTTGCAGCACCCAGCACCCCAATTTCTTTAGAAATTTTTAGACACAATATAATGGCAATGGGAAAATGTAGAAATGTATCTGGGATTGCTTGACTTACGGCACGGTCAACTCGTAAATTTCACATTCGATGGTTTTGTTCTTCAAGTTCCGCACTTTCTTCTTCGCAAAGTTTTCTGCATTGCCGGCTCTAAGCTCCTCCCGGGTAGTTATTGCGACGTGTGGTATTTTTCACCAGATGCCAATCTCCTGCTCCAAAAAAGTGAAGACGGCTGCAAACATTCAGAAAGGTAAATATTGTGTATTTTCAAATTGCCAAATCAAACTTGTGAGTTTTAAATATTCGATTTCGAGTTGACTTTTCTACCTAGTCGCGGTTCTGGGGGCCAGGCGGCAAGCGAAGCAGAAACGAGAAGAAATATAAAAGAAGATACGTTTCGGGTACGGTGTCGCACGGTGCGGAATAAAAACGATTTAAATGCAAATTTTATTGAAGTTATAACGGTTTTCTATATGCGCGAGGGACGGCACTCTCTTCAGAAGACGGCAGGAGTCGCAGGCAACTGGAGGAGAAGGAATCGTTTAAAAAAAAGAGCTGATTCAACCGGAGCGGGAACAACGATCAACCCATCTTTTTTTACTTCAACTAGATTGACTGTAGACTGAAGACCGTAGATATACTTTTGAATAAGTTTCACCTCCTCTTCATTTGCTCATGATGAGTATTAAAACAAGTTTCATCAATGTTCAGTTCTTCGGTAACTTTCTGTAACACTGGCAAAAATATGCTTCCGTAAACTTTATGCCTCTTTCATTTATTAACTTCTTGGCCTCTTCTTGGCAATCTTGGCATTTGCGTAAGACGTAAGTTATTGCCGTCATTGATTTTCGATTTAGAAATGTTCGGAGCACACACACACAAAGTGCGGGGAAAAAAGAGGAGCGGAAAATGGGAAAACAGGGGAAAAACGCTTCCCGGCGGACGTACCATTACGCTACATTAATTTTAAGTTTGATCATCAAATTTTATACGCTCCTCTACAAATATTAGCATAATTTACATCACTCGCGCCTTAAAACTTTATTTTCCTAGTGTGCAACACGCAAGAAGCAGTTGAGTTTCTTCACTATTAAGTCATAACAATTGAGCACGCCATTTATCACTCGTCGAGGATCATGGAATCACCGGTTGGAAAAACCTCGATTTTTATCCGATTATGAAAACATCCTTGCTTGTTTATACCTGTGCGACCTGCGACATCAGACTGTGAATTGGTTCGAAAAAGATTCGGCACTTTTTTGGGTTGAAGAATCGCTCAATATCTCAAGCCGCTGCATGTCGTTCTAAAAATGGAACCATCCGGTTGAAGAAGCGACCGGTCACCTGGCTTTTATCACACGAGCGCCGCACCAATCTTTTCGACCTTTCCGATTGAGGGAATTTCTTCCATCACAGACGATACAAGAAATATATACCAACAGTCATCTGTTGTGGATCGTTGGTTTGGGTTTGGGTGGATTTTTGCGTTAGGAACACTTGGTATATGTGCATCTTGCCATTGATGGACTGACAGAAAAATTTATTGCACCGCCGTTCCCTTCTTTTGCTCGATCCCAAAAAAACTGGTTTATACCAAATGCGGCGAAAGCCCATATTCATATACCAAGTCAAGCCAAGCGACCAAAGAGTGCACTTAAAAAAATATCCATTATAAAAACGTTGTTTTTATCGTATAATAACAGGAATCACAATAATAACAAGGATGACGATCAACAAAAACATGCCGACGACGCCAATATAATTAACACAAACTAATTCACGCTTTTGTTCACTTCCACTGAAGATTCAGCGTTAATTAATTATTAATAACGATTAATACGATTCATGAATTATTCAAAAGTATCATTAAAATACCATCTGGGTGAACGAGTGCAGATTTGCCTCTCACTGAAGCAAAACATGTTGTAACGTTCTCGTTGTAAAAAAATATGCGCATGCAGGATGCAAGTTGTAATATTTTTTTCTTCAATAAAAACGGATATCATAACTTTTCGTAATTCTGATGAAGGTTAAAACTTTTTAATGTTAAATGATAATCGTAAATATGCTCGCGTCCTCTCGTTGCGCGCCGAGGACGCAAAAACGTGAAACTTGCACCCGAAAAGGAAGCAAAAAATAAAAATAACGGCGATATAAATGCAAATTTCTTTAATAACTTTAACAACTTTTACGACTCGAGGACTCGATATATAGGGAGTTTTGGAAAAGTGTGTACCGTGCTTGAAAGTTTGCAGCTTTCAACTTTCAGCACGCGATTGCGCTTTGCATATTTAGGCATTCGTTAATTTTCAATGAAAACCACCGCGCTCGGGTGCGGGCGGTAATGGCAAAGTTTAAGTTTTAAGTTTGGGCAACTAAGAGAAAAGTTACGCGCGACAGTGTATTGATTTTTGGGAACTTTCGGCTTTCAGGGACCCAGCTCATCAGATTCTGGTACAACGGTAGTACACGGTGCGCCCCTTCGCATCTGGAATGGACGAGGACGATGCACGAGGCAAGAGGCAGAGGCATGGAATTGCGAGCACACCTCAAGAATCTCAAGTCTCAAGCAAAGCAATGAAGAGAGGAGGGAAGCGCAAGGGTGGAGGAAATTACATTACAAGGGGAATAGGTAGTTATCACTCGGATCCAGGGGCTAGGGCGCATTTGAAAAGGTGCTCATGAGTCTCAAAGTTGAACGGGGTTTTGCCTCACTTGACTTTAAGTTCAGTTCTTTGTCGATGATTTCCCTAATTTTCCTCCTTGCTCGGCAGGATAGCGGCCGGAGGAAGCATTCGATATCTAAAGACTGGTTGTGTTTAATTCCAGACTTCCAGCCGAGTGCAACCTCTGATTCCATTGCTCGGCGCAAGCAGCAAGCAGCAAGCACCGTAGCAGCAAAGCATCCAGAGATGAATAGGGGGAGCGAGAGGGAGAGTGCGCGGAGCGCGGGAAAACTGGGCGTCGAGTCGCGGGGGCCTGTCGGCGGCGCTCGTGGAGCACACGGATCGATCGAGCATCAGGGACCCGACCCGCTGCTGATCCCCACCCAGCTGGATCTGTGTGCCGGTGTGCGGTGTGCGGGGGAGGGCTGGCCGTCGCCGTCGCAACAACCCACCGTCATCATCCGCCGCCCGCCGGCGGCAGCGCGCAATGTCGCGAACTCGGCAACGGTTTCGCGACACGCAACCCGACGCTCTCTCCCCCTACACACGCACCAACATTCGGCGGCAAAACGCCACGCGAGCGCCCAACAATTGTGTGCGCCTTCGCTTTGACGTTGACGCGTCGACACTCACGACGCCGGATGAGAAATCTTCAGCGACAGTTCGATTTGACTTAACCAACGACCATAAGCAACAGCACAACAAACGGCGAAGAGCGGCGAGGCGCAATAGAAGAGCTGTCACACCGCAATCCGAGCGGAAACGATGTGCCAAACAAGTGGAAAACTGATCCTGATCCAACATCCAACAACTTCATCGATACAACATTTCAAATGCCCACACCAAGGTAATATAACTTTTAATACCTTCCTAATAATTTCATTACTATCCACCTATCCTCAATCTTCAAGACTTCTCCGTTTAGTTTACTTTGTTAATATTTTATATTGAAGACTGAAGTGAACATGGTGTTTACAGCATTCAGCGGGGCGTTTAATTACACCTAATCAAACATTTACTGATTGGGGATTGATTAATCGCAGGCGTTTTCTTATGCTGTCGCCACGTAAACGCTACGAGTTCATAAATTCGTTTATGACCATGCGACTCGGTCGTGTGCATAAAAGTTAATGGGGTCAAGGACTTTATAACCCCGCGCCGCGATAAAAATACATGCGCAATAAAAACATACTTATAAATAAATGCATAGCCATATCCAGTTTGTATTGTCATCAAATCCGTTATATCAATATGTGTACCAGTGTACCAAATCCACCTAAAGTCATATGGGAGGAGCATCGGCTAAAATTTTCTTGGAGGAACAAACTAAAGTTATGACATTTCAGCACGTTCAATATCCATTAACACTCGTTTCAACGCTAACAAGATTATAACATCTCTACAGCACATATAGTGCATAAACATATAACGCGGCGTATGAAAACTTGACTTAAGTGTTAAGTCACTTATAAGTATGCGGATTGAACGAAGAAAGCATGCGCGCTTCAGCCAACGAGCAAATTGTTTCAAAGCATTAATTTATTATGATTTATGCTCCTCGTCCACTTTCCGTCCACTTTGCCTGGGTTTATTTACTCGTCAGTGCTAATGCGCCACTGTGTAATTACAATTACACTCCTCGACTCCTCTCTGAATACAGGCACTGAAGATGCACCCATTACATCATTTTCGGCCTGCGTCATTCAGCGTCTATTTATAAGTTTCTGACAGACCATCGAGTTGGTAGGCAGCTTTAATTCTAATTAGGTTTTTATTAAATCATAAATTGTTTTGAATTGTTAACAATTTTTCAGAAATATAACGATCAAACATGTTGACTGCCGGGTGACAAATAGATGCCCGGTGACCGGTGTGTCATTAACACCGCGCTAGAAAGACAACACATTTATAAAAATAATTTTTTAAAGCACCAAACGCGTTGGTCGTAGACATGGCGTGGCGTGCTCTGTGAAGTTGGTAACGTCGTGAAGTCAAGCGCGAAACAGCGTGACAAAAATGGAATACAAATGAATTAATTTTCAACTTTATTTCAGCGTTCAATGGCCACCGCTGGAGTTGGGTATACGCGCGACGTAATGAAAAAACGTTTCGCCCGTTTGTTGTCTGTCTGTCGTCATGACCGGCGGTCCTCTTCTCTGCATTTAAATGCGCTCCTCTTGGCGTATTTAAATATTTATTTCCGTTTATTGCGCGCGTCCACATTTCTTCTGCATAATAATTGGCGAATAATATTTCGCGATGTTGTTGATACAATGTACAACCAACGGTACTACCTAGAACGAAATTGAAACAAACGTTTATCCGCTTTTGAGCAGAGCTTGAGGATAATTGAACGATGGCCGGCGCGGAGAATCCTGCGCGGAATCCCGGCAAATTGTAACGAATGGGATTACAATTTGTTAGCAGCTGCAATTGTGTTAGTTGCGACTTTTGCCGCGTTGCTGTAACGAGCGAGAATTAGGAAAGCAGTCCGGTTTTAATTTAAATAATTCTGTTCTACTTCCAGCGTTCCAGCGCAAAACTTGTAACATTGAACACACGACGCGACGGCGCGCCAAGTTGAACATTGGACAACAACAAGCGCCGCTAATGCCGAGTAACGACTGGGAAATGTAAATGCAAATTCGACTACACTACGAACGTAAGCGCTGGATTCGCATATTCGTAAAACTTGTCACTCGCGAATGGAACGCACTTAAACACGGCGTTGAAATTCTGAATTTAGAAGTTTATTGTGTTTTTCGGGCGACATTCGGTGGTGCTTGTTCGCGGTGATATCGCGCGATATCCACATGGAAATGGAACACAACTAATTAAAACATCCGGCGGAGGGTTCAACTTCAACATTTCTCGATGTGGTCGCTGCTTGTATGGTGGAGGGGGGCAGTTTGGAGGTGGAGGTGGAGGTGGAGCTGGAGCTGGGCGGCGGTTGTTTTATGATAGTGCTCAGATGGAAGGCGTGCAGGGCACGTAAAATTGCAGTTATAAAGTGGCGAATTTTGTGCGCAATTTCCGCAATTGCCGAGCATATCAAAATGTCGGTCTGCTTACGTTAGTTTTTATTACTCAGTAATATTTAGTGCGTTTAGCCAAATTCATTAACTCAAAATTCCATTTTTGCCAATCAAGTAGGTACATTGTTCTAGCAACTCGGTAACTAAAGTGGAGGGACAACACGGTGACAACCTTACCCCTCATGAGCAGTGCGGCAATGTAGGCAGTAATAGGGTAGTTTTGGGACCTGTGTAGCAACTGTGGGAGATTGGCGGCCGCCCCGGGATACACACAATGCTCTCTCGAGTGAACCAGATGCAGCGAGCAAATGGTTAGCCCAGGAAGATTGAAGCCCGGCCGATGTATGGCAATGATGGCCGTGCGCGCTGCTGCGCCACCGAAGGGGGATGATTGGATTCGACGAGGGGTTGCCTGTCGACGGGCCGTCGTTATGTCGTTGATTCTATTATGCTCCCGAGCGCGCCCCATGTGGGCAAAGCTTTTAAACATTTCTGCTTTGGAATAAAATTGGATCAATGTTGACTGGCGCACACAACGATATACAATGTACCAAAAAAAAAGGAGATTTTTGCAGCTAATATGTTGAGTGTTACGAAATAATTTAGTGCTTGCGAGTAATTTACGGTTTGTCGCGAAGGTTGTTTTACGACTGGTGAATTGTGCGATCCCAAGCCTCAATAAAATATCTTTACGACACGACGCCTGGCCTGGAGTTCATCCCGCTCAAATTCGAGGACTAATGACGAAATGATGTGACGAGTCGTCAAGCAAACACGATAATGTCCTCAACCTCTCCAATTAGGACATCTTCAAACAGCATCCGCAGTTAATATCCGCGTTCTATAACATTTTACCGTCTTATCATTACCTCCCCGAAAGCTTAAGAGCAGCTCTAAACTGTTGTTGGAGTATTGTGAGAGCTTGAGTGCTTGAGAGGATTCTTCTGGTTCTGATGTAGCCATGAAATTTTGTTGTTTGTGTTTCCTTCGCTTCTAAACGATGTTACAGTTACAGTAGAGAGATAACATGGTGGTCGTACCCTCGTACCAGTGTGTGACCCTCGCAGGGCCTCACAGTTTTATCGAGTGATTAAACCGCGATGTTGGAGTTGCTACCGAAGGAGCTCTGGACGTAAAGGGATAAGCCAACTTAATGCACTTGGAGATGTTAAGCAGTTTTGCTACTTGTAGTACTTGCTCCATTTCACGGATGGTGGAGTGGAACCCCAATGTTCGGCCATAAATTACGCTCGTTTATCGTTTGCATATACTTTTAATAGCATCTAATGACTCTGCGAATGGCGCAATTTGTGTAATTAAATGATCATGTGCTTGCTTGTTTTAGGTGCCGGCGCTTTTGCTGACAGCCGAAGTTTTACGAGCCTTTCATTACCCGCAAGGAGACAACACCCAATAAAGTTTAAAATCTAAGAATGATCAACTCAACGCAGGAGCAAAGTTTTACTTGAGAAGAAAGTAAGTGTGGTGATGAAGTAAACTTTATGAAGCACGTTCGTTATCGATACGATTGGTCATTGGCCTACTTTCCACACTTGTTGATTACACACCTATAACAATGGAGTCGGAACGGAACACGGAACACGGATACAAAACTCAAAGTCACACTCTCCACTTCAGAGCTGACCATCGGAGGAAATTCCCGCTGCGCTTATGTTTCTCCTTTTCTTCGAGCGTTCGAGCTGCTTCTGCTTCCCTCCAATTTAACCACTGGAGGTGTGTGAATCTGGCAATGATTAATGAAAGCCCCGCGCACGGGACTAAATTGATTTTGCAATCACGCGCGTCTTGCGTTGAGCGCCTACACCAAAACTCCCAACACCAACACCGGGTCGAAATCATATCTTTGCACACGTATTATCATTATGCCCACGCACGCAAAGCTCGCCGAAATGAAGGAGAGAATCGAACGATGGCTGCTCATGCTCACACTGGAATAATTGCATAGCTGGGATTATACATTCCTCCCATCCCCGATCCCCAACTGCTGGCAACTAGGACTAGAACTAGACGAGTAACGAAATAATTTATACATTCACTCGATGTAATGTTGCTGTACGTGTATGTAATGGAAATGCATCGGGTGTTCGGTAATGTGATAGTTCTAGCCCAGGATCGTAACATGTCTATTTTATTGTTCAATACTATAACGTTTTAATGTTCCCGGTGGAATTCTGTTGTTGTCGATAAGGGAAATCAAACCCAATACGGCTAATTTAATTATTTACACTTTGGCGATTATTTTCCACGGATTCTCTCATGTGCCACGCACAGTTTTCACAATTGCTCGAAATTATTAATTACTCTCCGTGTTTGTACCAACAAAGCCCAGCTGCAAAGAGCAACCAGCCGCAATAAATTAAGTTAAATGTTGCGTGACTTAATTACATTTAAACGCAGCGAATTTATGCATTTCACTTGTATCCTTTATAAATACTCAACATCGCACACACATTTATTTCTAATCTTGCCTAACAAAACTCATACACAGTAAAATTGAAAATATTTAAACTAGGAGCAAACACATATTAAAAAAAAAATGTGGCCTATTTGGCATAAACTCAACCTTTCTCCCACTGTAATATCCTCAACCCTGTCCTACTATCCAACTCGAGGACTTACACCTGCCTCTGTGTCCAGTAGGATTG
>JARJDQ010028589.1:0-15408 GCA_030264215.1 Geostiba sp. GC000077
TGGCCTCCTAAAGGAATTACAACATTTAATCCAATACAAATTCCTTTACTTAACACCTTAATTTTATTAACTTCAGGATTAACAGTAACATGAGCACATCATAGCCTAATAGAAAATAATTTCAATCAAGCTACTCAAAGATTAACTATCACAGTAATTTTAGGAATCTATTTTAGAATTTTACAAGGATATGAATATATAGAAGCAACATTTTCTATTGCTGATGCAGTTTATGGCTCTTCTTTCTTTATATCTACTGGATTTCATGGAATTCATGTTATTATTGGAACAACATTTTTATTAGTAAGCTTAATTCGACATTTAAATAATCATTTTTCATCTATTCATCACTTTGGATTTGAAGCTGCTGCATGATACTGACACTTTGTAGATGTAGTTTGATTATTTTTATACATTTCTATCTATTGATGAGGTAGCTAATTTATTTATATATTATAAAAATTATATTTGACTTCCAATCAAAAGATCTAACAAATTTTAGTATAAATAATGCACTCTATTATAATAATATCAATTATTATTATTATTATCACATTAATTATTATAATTTTAGCTAGAATAATCTCAAAAAAAACCTTTATAGATCGAGAAAAAAATAGCCCCTTTGAATGTGGGTTTGACCCAAAAAGATCTGCTCGAATACCATTTTCTTTACAATTCTTTTTAATTGCAGTTATTTTTTTAATTTTTGATGTAGAAATTACCTTATTAATTCCATTTGTATTAATTATAAAGATTTCTTCCTTAAAAATCTATTATATAATTTTAAGTTTTTTTTTAATAATTTTATTAATAGGATTATACCATGAATGAAACCAAGGGGCATTAAAATGATCCATTTAAAATAAATTTATCTAAGGATAATAGTTAATTATAACATTTAATTTGCAATTAAAAAGTATTGATAAATCAATTTATCTTAATAAAATAAGAAACAAATTAATTGTATTTAGTTTCGACCTAAAAATTTGATGATATTATCATCCTTATTTTTAATTGAAACCAAAAAAGAGGTAAATCACTGTTAATGATTAAATTGAGTAATACTCCAATTAAAGAAATAAGTGATTCAAAAATAAGCTTCTAACTTAATTTTTTAGCGATGAAATTTCGTTATTATTTCTATCTATAATTTCATATTTATATAGTTTATGAAAACATTACATTTTCAATGTAAAGTTAAGAAATTTTTCTTTATAAATTGATGAATACCCAAATTACTTAAAAATAAATATATTTCCTTAATATCTTCAATATTATGCTCTAAATAAGCTATTTAAGTATATAATTATTAAAAATAAAATAATTATATATAATACTATTAATATAAAAAAAATTTTTATATTATTAAAAAAAATAAATTGATTAAATAAAGATATTTTAATTATATTTAAATAAATTTTTTGACTACCAAAATATTCAGATCATCCTTGATCAATATTTAAATATAAAGATTTTCCTAAATTAGTTATAAAATAATTTATACCAAAAGTAGATAAAATTGGTATATTCCATATTGAAGAAAAAAATAATCTAATACTAAGTAATTTTAAAGCCTTAATTTCATAATTTAAAACAAAATATGAAGATTCAATCCCTAATCAAATTCCAATAATCGTAACAATTAAAGCTAATAATTTTATTAATATTGGTAAACAAATAAAATAAGGAGTAGAAAAAATAATTCATATTAAAAAACTTCCCCCTATAATAACTAAAAAAATTAATCCTATTATTCTTTTTAATATAATATTACTTTGATCCCTTAAATTATTTAAAGGTAAAAAATTAAAATCTCCAATTAATGAATAATAAACTAAGCGAAAACTATAACTTACTGTCAACCCTGTAGAAATAAAAAAAATAATGTAAATAAATATATTTAAATAATTTATTGATAAAATTTCCAAAATTATATCTTTTGAATAAAATCCTGCTAAAAAAGGAAATCCACATAAAGATAAATTTGAAATATTAAAAAAACAACAAGTTAAAGGTATTTGTTTAACTAATCTTCCTATAAATCGAATATCTTGACAATTATTTAAATTATGAATAATACTACCTGCACATATAAATAAAGTTGCTTTAAATAATGCATGCCTTAATAAATGAAAAAATCTTAATTTAAATTCACCTAAAGCTAAAATTCTTATTATTAATCCTAATTGTCTTAAAGTTGATAATGCAATAATTTTTTTTAAATCAAATTCAAAATTAGCTCCTAATCCTGCTATAAATATTGTTATAGTACCAATAAATAATAATAATAATAATAAATTATAATTTAAAGCAAAATTAAAACGAATCAACAAATAAATCCCAGCTGTTACTAAAGTTGAAGAATGTACTAATGAAGAAACTGGAGTAGGAGCTGCTATTGCTGCTGGTAATCATGAAGAAAAAGGAATTTGAGCTCTTTTAGTTATAGCTGCTAAAACTACTAAATAAGAAATTAACTGTATAGATATATCATTTTTTATAAACTCTAAATAAAAAATATAATTTCAACTTCCATAATTTAATATCCAGGCAATCCCTAATAATAATGCTACATCTCCAATTCGATTAGTTAAAGCAGTTAATATCCCAGCATTATATGATTTAATATTTTGATAATAAATAACTAAACAGTAAGAAACTAAACCTAACCCATCCCACCCTAATAAAATTCTAATTAAATTAGGACTGATAATTAATAATATTATTGATAAAACAAATATAACTACTAATAAGATAAAACGATTTAATTTATAATCTCCATATATATATTCAGAACTATAGTAAATAACTATAGAAGAAATATACAAAACAAATCTTATAAACAATAAAGATATTCAATCTATTAAAATTACTATTTCTAAAATTCTAGTATTAACAACTAATATTTTGTACTCAATAATAAAAGTATAATCATTAATTATTAATAATAAACTTAACAAGAATAACCTAATTCTTAATATTAGAAATATTACAAAATAAATTAAACAAATTGAAATTATCTAAAATAATATTTAAAATTATAATTTTGATTCCACAAATCAATGTTTTATTAAACTATTTAAATTTTACAATCATATAAAAAATATCTCACTTTTTAAAATTAGTAAATTTAAAGGTAATCAATGTAATAATAACAGTAAAAATTCACGATTATTACCTCCATAAAAAGAATACAAACCAGAGTAAATTATCCCATGTTGAGAATAAGCATATAAATATAAAGAATAAACAGCTCTAAAAAATGAAATTAAAATTAATATAATTATAGTAAAATAACTTCATCTTACTAGTCTATTAATAAGTATAATTTCACCTAATAAATTAAATGAAGGAGGAGCTGCTATATTAGAAGAACATAATAAAAATCACCATAAAGATATACTTGGTATCAAATTAATTATACCTTTATTTAAATACAATCTACGACTTCCTAATCGTTCATAACAAATATTTGCTAAACAAAATAATCCTGAAGAACATAAACCATGAGCTAATATTATTCTTAATCTTCCACACAATCCTCACATATTTAAAGTAACTAGACCTCTTAAAACTAATCCTATATGAGCAATAGAAGAATAAGCAATTAAAGACTTTATATCTCTTTGACGTAAACAAATTAAAGAAACAATAACACCTCCTAATAATGAAATAGAAATAATAATATAATTAAAACTATTATTGATAAAATTAAAAATATTGATTATACGTAATATCCCATACCCTCCTAATTTTAATATCACACCAGCTAAAATTATTGAACCAGAAACTGGAGCTTCAACATGAGCTTTTGGTAATCATAAATGAACAAAATATATAGGTATTTTAACTAAAAATACCATATTTATAAATATAAATATTAAAAATCTATTTAAATTAATATTTATCAAAAAAAAAACTAAAGAATAATTTTTATTATAATAATAAAATATAAAAATTATTATTGGTAAAGAAGCAAATAAAGTATAAAATAACAAATAAGAACCTGCTTGAATACGTTCTGGTTGGTAACCCCAACCAATAATTAAAATTAAAGTAGGGACTAATCTTATTTCAAAAAATAAATAAAAAATAAATAAATTTAAAGTAGAGAAAGTTAATAATAAAGAAAGTAATAATAATAATAATAATAAAAATAAATTATAAAAATTCTTTTTAATATAAATTTTTGCTCTTGCTAAAATTATTAAAGAACAAATTCAAAATCTCAATAAAATTATTACGTAACTTAATAAATCACATATAAAAAAATAAGAAATTCTTTCTACTTGATACCTAAATTTTATATTAATTATAAAAATAAAACTTATCAAAAAATATATATATTGGTTTAACCAAAATTTATGTTTTAGAAAACTTAAAGGGATCATCAATATTAATATAAAAATAAATTTTATCATAAAATTCTAAATGTTTGAAAATAATCATTTCCATGAGTACGAATAATAGCTACTAAAATAGATAACCCTAAAGCACCTTCACATACCCTTATTGTTAAAAATAATATACAAAAATAATTTTCAACTCTAAAATTTCTTAAATAAATAAATATATTAAAATATAAAGATAAAATAATAAATTCTAAACTTAATAATATTAAAAGTAAATGTTTCCGTTTTATACAAAATACTAATAATCCTGAAAAATATATAAAAAATGAAAATATTAACATTATAATTAACTAGTTTTAATAATTTAAATAAAATATTGGTCTTGTAAATCAAAAATAAGGTAATCTTTTAAAACTTCAGAAAAAGAAAATTCTTTCTATCTTTAATTTCCAAAATTAAAATTTTTATTAAACTATTTTCTGATATTTTTATAACAATAAATTTTTTATTATCTTTAATTTTTCTATTTATAAATCATCCTATATCTTTAGGAATAATTTTATTATTTCAAACTCTTAATATTTCAATTATTACTGGAATATTAAATATAAATTTTTGATTTTCTTATATTTTATTTTTAATTATAATTGGAGGAATACTAGTTTTATTTATTTATATAACCAGAATTGCTTCTAATGAAATATTTTCTTATTCTAATAAAATTATAATAATTTTACTAATAATTAGAATTATTTTATTAATATCACTTTTATTAATTGATTTTTACTTTTTAAATATAAATTATATTTTTTTTGAATGTTTAAATAATCAATTTTTAACACAATCAATTAATTTAAATAAATTTTTTAACTATCCTTCTATATTCATAATTTTTTTCATAATTATTTACTTATTTATTACACTAATTGCAGTAGTAAAAATTACTAAAATTGAATTTGGCCCTTTACGACAAAAATTTTAATGAAAACACCATTACGATTAAAATCTCCTTTAATTAAAATTATTAATAATTCTTTAATTGATTTACCTTCCCCATCAAATATTTCAGCTTGATGAAATTTTGGTTCTTTACTAGGATTATGTTTAACCCTTCAAATTATTACTGGAATTTTTTTAGCTATACATTATACAGCTAACATTGAAATAGCTTTTTATAGAATTGCTCATATTTGTCGAGATGTAAATTATGGGTGATTAATCCGAACTTTACATGCTAATGGAGCCTCTTTTTTTTTTATTTGTTTATATATACATGTAGGACGAGGAATGTACTATAGATCTTACTACTTTACAATTACTTGACTAATTGGTGTTATAATTTTATTTTTAGTAATAGCAACTGCTTTTTTAGGGTATGTTCTACCTTGAGGACAAATATCATTTTGGGGGGCTACTGTAATTACTAATCTTCTATCAGCTATTCCATATTTAGGAACTTCTATTGTTCAATGATTATGGGGAGGATTTGCCGTTGATAATGCTACCTTAACACGATTTTTTACTCTTCATTTTTTATTACCTTTTATTGTTATAGCATTAATAATAATTCATCTTTTATTTTTACACCAAACAGGATCAAATAATCCTTTAGGAACTAATAGAAATATTGATAAAATTCCTTTCCATCCTTATTTTTCATACAAAGACTTATTTGGCTTTATTGTTATATTAATAATATTAACCCTATTAACACTAATTAATCCTTATCTTCTAGGAGCCCCAGACAATTTTATTCCTGCTATTCCTCTTGTTACTCCAATTCATATTCAACCAGAATGATATTTTTTATTTGCATACGCAATTTTACGTTCTATCCCTAATAAATTAGGAGGTGTTATTGCTTTAATTCTATCAATTGCTATCTTAATAGTTATACCTTTTTCAAATTTCAAAAAAATACAAAGAACTTCTTTTTATCCAATTAATAAAATTTTATTTTGATTATTATTTACAATTTTATTATTATTAACTTGAATTGGAGCACGCCCTGTTGAAGACCCTTACATTTTTATAGGCCAACTTTTAACTATTCTATATTTTTCTTATTACTTAATTAATCCTATCTCAGCTAAAATTTGAGATAAAATTATATTTAATTAGTTATTGAACTTGTTAAAGTATATACTTTGAAAGTATAAAAAAGAAGTAAAATCTTCTAATAACTTTAATTACTAAATTTAATTCACTACATTAATAAAGTAAAAATAAAAATTTTTAACCCTATATAAAAAAATAAATAATTTAAAGAAACTCTTAAAAATCTTTTCCATGCCAAATATATTAATTTATCATAACGAAAACGTGGTAATGTACCACGAATTCAAATTCAAAAAAAAGCTATTAAACTTAATTTAATATAAAAAAATAAGCTAAAAAAATTACCCCCTATAAATATTATAATACATAATATTCTTATAAATAAAATTCTAGCATATTCAGCTAAAAAAATTAAAGCAAATCCCCCTCTTCTATATTCTACATTAAACCCAGAAACTAATTCTGATTCCCCTTCAGCAAAATCAAAAGGAGTTCGATTAGTTTCAGCCAATCTAGATACAATTCAAATTATAGCTAAAGGTAAAAATAAAATAAAAAATCATATGTATATCTGATAAATTATTAATTCTAATAAATTTAAACTTATTACTAAAAATAAAAAAGATAATAAAATTAAAGATAATCTTACCTCATAAGAAATAGTTTGTGCAACTGATCGTAATCCTCCTAAAAGTGAATAATTAGAATTAGAAGATCATCCAGCAATTATAATTGAATAAACTCTTAATCTAGAAACACATAAAAAAAATAAAACACCAAAATTAAAAGAATATAAATTTCTAAAAAAAGGTATACATATTCATAATATTAAAGCTAAAAATAAATTTAAAATAGGAGAAAAATAATAAAAATTAAAATTTGCTATTAAAGGATAAATTCTTTCTTTTGAAAATAATTTAATGGCATCTCTAAAAGGTTGTAATATTCCCATATAACCTACTTTTCTAGGTCCCTTACGAATTTGAATATACCCTAAAACTTTACGTTCTAATAAAACTATAAAAGCAACACCTACTAATACGCAAATAATTAAAATTAAACTACTAATCAATATTAAAATACTATCTATTAAAATCAAGTATTATTTGTAATTTAATTTACATTATTAAATTCTAAATTTAATGCACTAATCTGCCAAAATAATTATTAATAAAATTCAATTTAAATAAAATATTCAATATACTTGGTCCTTTCGTACTAAAATATCTAATTAATTTAAAGATAGAAACCAACCTGGCTCACACCGGTTTAAACTCAGATCATGTAAAATTTTAAAGGTCGAACAGACCTAATTTTTTAGCTTCTACACCAAAAATAAATTTTAATCCAACATCGAGGTCGCAAACTTTTTTAGTGATTTGAACTCTATAAAAAAATTACGCTGTTATCCCTAAGGTAATTTAATCTTATAATCATAAATATATGGATCATATAATCATAAATTAATGTTAATATAAAAAAAAAGTTTACTAAATTTTTTAATCACCCCAATTAAATTTATACCTAACTAAAATTTTAAATATACAAATTAACAATTTAAACAAAAATAAATAAAACTCTATAGGGTCTTCTCGTCTTTTAAAAAAATTTAAGCTTTTTAACTTAAAAATAAAATTCTAACTAATTCATAAAGAGACAGTTATTTTCTCGTCCAACCCTTCATACCAGTTCCTAATTAAGAAACTAATGATTATGCTACCTTTGCACAGTCAAAATACTGCGGCCATTAAATTACTCATTGGGCAGGTCAGACTTTAAATTAAATACAAAAAGACATGTTTTTAATAAACAGGCGAAAAATTTATTTGCCGAATTCCTTTCAATGACCTTTCAAGTAAATTAATTATTACAATAATAAATTATACTAATTTTATCATAATTACTTAAATTATAAAATTAAATTTAATATTTTAATAAAAAATTTAAAATTAATATAAATTTTTATTGTTATTTAATTAATTATAACAAAATAAATGATGAAAATTTCTAATTCTACACCTTAAATAAATTCACATTATTTATAAATTTTTATTGCCTAGCTTATCCCAAACAATATAATTTACACAAAATTATTATTTATTAATAAACATAAATTTTTGTATAAATAAAATTAAATTTTTTTCTTAAAAAACTAGATATATTTAAAAACGAATAACATTTCACTACTAATTACCTATTATAAATATTTATTTCACAATAAAATTTATAAATAATTAACTCTTTTAAAATCGAGAACTTTATATAAATAAATTTTTATTAATAAACCCTGATACACAAGGTACAAAACTCAAGTTTTTCTTTTATATTTTTAAACTGATTCTATCACTATACTTATCAACTATAATAATTATAATTTTTTCCTACTAATAATAAAAGTAAAAATATTTTTTTTAGTTAAACTATAATAACAATTTAAAATTCAAATTAAACTGATTTACACAATTAACTTTTTAATGTAAATAAAATACTTTTTAACAAGCTCTAATTTGTACCAACTAAATACACTTTCCAGTACACTTACTATGTTACGACTTATCTCAATTTAAATGAGAGCGACGGGCAATATGTACATATTTTAGAACTAAAATCATTAAAATTATATAAATCTAATTACATTCAAATCCAATTTTAATATCCTTTTAAAAAATAAATTCATAAATATTTTTTATTGTAACCCATCTCTTCTTATTTATAAACTGCACCTTGATCTGATTTATTTTTAATTAAAAAATTTAGAATATTTACTATTCTAATAAAATACTCAACTACAACGATATACAAATTAATAAAATAAGTTAATTTAATCGTGGATTATCAATTATAGAACAGGTTCCTCTGAATAGATTAAAATACCGCCAAAATTTTTAACTTTTAAGACTATAACTATTAATAATTTAATTTTTAATATTTACATTTTTATAATAGGGTATCTAATCCTAGTTTTTTATAAAATTTAATAACTTCAAAATCTTAAATTTAAATTAATTTTAATTTAAAATTTCACTTAATAAATTAAAATCAATATTAAATATAAATAAAATTAATTATAAATTAATAATAATAAATTATATTATTTGTATAACCGCAACTGCTGGCACAAATTATGTTAATATTATTATAAATTTCTAAATCTAAGTCTCCTTAATATTTAAAATCAAATACTGCGATTAAAATCTCTTTTTAAAATTTTTTTAAAATTATAAAAATTATTACAAAAATTTACATGTAAAAAAATTATAAACTAATTATTTTAGCTAAATAAAACTTTTTTTAACAAAAATTATTCTATTAACATATGAGGAACTTCCTCCCAAGACACTTAATCTTTTGCACAAAAACATCCTAAAATTAGTAACTTTTAATTACAATTATTAGTCAAGAAAAAAATACAAAATTTTAAATAATCTATTTAATTAATTTTCCTATCAAATCTAAAATAAATTTTAATGGTATACTTAAACTATATTCCCCAATATAGTTTTCCCCAAAGTATATCATTAAACCACTTAAATTTAATAACTTATAAAATACTGATAATTCAACTTAAATATTTCCCCAAATATAAAAGAAAAACTTCTAATATAGCTTTTTATTCAATTTAGAAAAAAAAAAACACTAACTTATATTAAAAATTATTCTCAATTTAATAAGAATTACCCAAAATATACATTTTATAAAAAAATTTTTTTACGAAATTTCACTTCCTTACGTGCGCGCTGTATTATGTAAAATATATATATAAATATAATTTATTATGTCTGAAAAATTTATTTTTTTGACCCCCTTTTTTTTTAAAAATTTTAGATGCAATCCTTAGAAACTCAAATATTGCACCTCTTGTAATTTTATATTAAATAGGAATACTCCAAAATTACGCTTTAAGTAAAAAATTCTCTTATATATGAATTTTTTTAGCAAAAAATATTACTTTTTTTGATTCATTCTTACAATAATTATTTAACTTAAAGCAAATATCCAACAATCCAAATTTTATCCTTTTTTAACAAAATAATTAAATTTTGTAAAAAAAAATACCCCCTAAAAAAAAATATTTTTTTTTTAGAAATTTAGAATTTTTGACCCCTTCAATAATAAACTCTCAATTAAAATTAAGTCTAAATTTTTCAATAAATAAATTTATTACTAAGAAAATTTATCCTTCATTCATAAGAAACTCCCAATTGACTTGTAATAATTAAATTTTTTTTTGCTTTTAATATACATTTTTCCATTAAAATAATATTTTTAAGAGATTTATTACTAAATAATTAAAATTACTTAATAAAAAAATCCCAAATAATTTTTGTTAAATTTAGAACTTAGCAAATATTTTATTTTTTCTTGTACATAAGTTTAAATTTACCAATAAATTATTTCTCTTACCCTATAAAATTATTTAAATTTAAAGTCAATAAAGTATTTTACTATATATATAAAACTATAAACCTATAATTCCATTATTATTTATAAGTCAACAATATTAAAAAAAATTTATTTAATATGAAATTACAAGAGTTTTTTTTTTTTCAAAAAAAAATTTATTAAATATTAAAATTTAATAAAAATCTATATTTTTATGTAAAATTTAATAAATTTATCAATATATATTAATTTACTATTAAATAAATGTTTAATATAGCCTTCTCTAGTGCTTTTTTTCAATAAATATTTATGATATTAATAATAATATAAATTTATTATTATACTATCATTGTTATATTATTAATAATATAGTAAATATTTCTATATTATTATATATATATTTATATTATTAAAGTATAATTAAAACATTACATACGTATATATTAATTATAATTATAGGATATATACTAATATATGTTATATATATCTATAAATTATTTATATATAAATATATAATATACAATTGAATATTAATATTTTTATTCAAACCTTTAATACTTTCTCTTTTTTTTTTTTTTCTAAAATTTATAGAAGATTGTATTTAAATATAAGTGATAAACGTATATAATATATAGATCCTTATGAAAGTTTAAATTAAAATAGTATACTAATAGTAAATGATTAATTAATAAATGATTATATATATATATTAAGTTAATTTTTATAGACACCTAAATTTTAAAAAAAATTTCCAGCATAAAAAGACTGTTTTATTGAAATTATACTATCTACAGGCTAAATTCAATCCCAAAAAAACTGATTTTTTTTTTCAAAAAAATCGAACTTTTTTCGACCCTATTTTAATTATTTCATTAAATTCAGAATCTTCAAAAAATATTGACACCTAGGTTAGTATTTTTTTTTGTTTATATAAATATAACCCCACTGATGAGGAAACAGAATGCCTGAGAAAAGGATTATTTTGATAGAATAAATTATGTAAAATTTTTACTTCTGTTATTATATTTGATAGAATTAAACTATCTCTAAAAGTTTCAAAAACTTTTGTACTTCATATACTTAAATATAAAAAAATAAGCTAAACAAGCTATTGGGTTCATACCCCACTTATAAAGGTTCTAATCCTTTTTTTTTTAATTTATTTTTATTATAAAATTATATTTTTCATTATTTTAATAATTGGCAGACTAATTTCAATTTCATCAAATACTTGAATAGGAATTTGATTAGGATTAGAAATCAATTTATTAGCTTTTATCCCTATAGTACAAGAAAAAAATAACTCTTACTCTTCAGAAAGTTCTCTGAAATATTTCCTAACCCAAGCTTTAGCTTCTATTATTTTACTATTTTCTTTAATTTTTATAGCAAAAAATTTAATAATTATAAATTATATTGATAACTCAATTATAATCATATTTAATTCAACTTTACTTACAAAAATAGGGATAGCCCCGTTCCATTTTTGATTCCCCGAAGTAATCGAAGGATTTAATTGATTAAATTGTTTAATTTTATTAACCTGACAAAAAATTACCCCCATAGTTTTAGTCATATATAATATAAATTTTCAATATTTTTTTGTTATTATTATTATTTTTAGAATATTAATTAGAGGATTTCTTGGCATTAACCAATCAAGATTACGTAAAATTTTAGCTTATTCATCAATTAACCATATAGCATGAATAATTAGAGCTATATTCTTTTCAGAGACAATCTGACTATACTATTTTACTACTTATTTAATTTTAACTATTAATATTTTAATAATTCTAAAATTACTTAATATTTTTTACTACAATCAAATTTTAATTTCAATAAATAATAATTTTTTAATTAAATTTTTCTTTTGTTTTCATTTTTTATCTTTAGGAGGACTTCCCCCCTTCCTAGGATTTTTCCCCAAATGATTAACAATCCAAAATTTAATTAATTCAAATTGAACTTTATTGACTTTAATTATAGTTTTATTAACATTATTAACACTTTTTTACTATATACGATTAATTTTCAACATTATTATTATCTCAAATAATGAAATCAATTATTTTAATACACCTACTTACAAAAACCTACTAATTATCATTTTTAATATAGGCTCTCTTAGAAGATTACTTTTGGTTACCCAAACTTTTAACTTTAATTAACGAAAGGATTTAAGTTAATTAAACTGGTAGCCTTCAAAGCTTCAAATAAAGATCGTTTATCTTCTTTAAACCTTAGGTTTTATGTTTTATTTAAGCCTTAGGTAATATTACCTCCTTCAAATTTGCAATTTAAAATCATCAATTGACTATAAAGCCTAACTTTTGGTAAAAGAATTCTACATTCGTTTATAAACTTACAATTTATCGCCTAGCCTCAGCCATTTCACCGAATAAATGGCTATTTTCTACAAATCATAAAGACATTGGTACTTTATATTTCATTTTTGGGGCATGAGCAGGAATAGTAGGAACATCTTTAAGACTTTTAATTCGAGCTGAACTAGGAAGTCCCGGTTCATTAATTGGAGACGACCAAATTTATAATGTTATTGTTACAGCTCATGCCTTCATCATAATTTTTTTCATAGTTATACCAATTGTAATTGGAGGATTTGGAAATTGATTAGTTCCCTTAATACTTGGGGCTCCTGATATAGCATTCCCTCGAATGAACAATATAAGATTTTGATTATTACCTCCTTCTTTAACATTACTTTTAATAAGAAGAATAGTAGAAAGAGGAGCAGGAACAGGATGAACTGTTTACCCCCCCTTATCCTCTAATATTGCTCATGGAGGTTCTTCAGTAGATTTAGCTATTTTTAGACTTCATTTAGCTGGAATTTCATCAATTTTAGGAGCTGTAAATTTCATTTCTACAATCATCAATATACGATCAACTGGAATTTCATTTGATCGAATACCCCTATTTGTATGATCAGTAGCTATTACAGCTTTATTACTTTTACTATCCCTTCCTGTATTAGCTGGAGCAATCACAATACTTCTCACAGATCGAAATCTTAATACTACTTTTTTTGATCCTGCAGGAGGAGGAGATCCTATTCTCTACCAACATCTATTTTGATTCTTTGGACATCCAGAAGTTTATATCTTAATTCTCCCAGGCTTTGGAATAATTTCACATATTATTAGCCAAGAAAGAGGGAAAAAAGAAACTTTTGGTACTTTAGGAATAATTTACGCTATAATAGCAATTGGATTATTAGGGTTTGTAGTTTGAGCTCATCATATATTCACAGTAGGAATAGATGTTGACACTCGAGCTTATTTTACATCAGCTACTATAATTATTGCTGTTCCTACAGGAATTAAAATTTTTAGTTGATTAGCAACTTTACATGGAACACAAATTAATTATTCCCCTTCAATATTATGAGCTTTAGGATTTGTTTTTTTATTTACAGTAGGAGGATTAACAGGAGTAATTCTAGCTAATTCTTCAATTGATATTATTTTACATGATACTTATTACGTAGTTGCACATTTTCACTATGTACTTTCAATAGGAGCTGTATTTGCAATTATAGCTGGATTAATTCAATGATTTCCTTTATTTACAGGATTAACTTTAAATGAAAATTTCTTAAAAATTCAATTTTTAAGAATATTTACAGGAGTAAACTTAACCTTTTTCCCACAACATTTTTTAGGATTAGCAGGAATACCACGACGGTATTCTGATTACCCAGATGCTTATACAACCTGAAATATAATTTCCTCAATTGGAAGATTAATTTCTTTAATTAGAATTATTTTTTTGTTATTTATCCTATGAGAAAGATTTACAACAACCCGAAAAAGTNTCATATAAATATTTTTAAAAATTGAATTTTTAAGAAATTTTCATTTAAGGTTAATCCTGTAAATAAAGGAAATCATTAAATTAATCCAGCCATAAAAAAACCAGTAAATGCAGGCCGTGATCGCGCAGGATCTGGCACAAATTTTGTTTATATCAATCAAATGCAGTGTGAATATTTTCTTATCGCATGAGGACATTTCTTATCAGATACCTCACGGTCTGAGTTTATTGAAATGTACACAAACGCGCAAAACTTTCAAAAAATTAAATGCATAAAATTTGAATAACACAAATGTTTCCATATTTATGTATAGGACTGGTTATATCAAATGAAAGTAAGTTTAAGTCCTTAGTTGAATTTGAAATGAAGACTACGCGGCATCCCATTCCCATTTTAAAAAATCGACTTATCACAATTTTAAGTTTTGATTTTTAGAAGTATTTTGTGGTTAGGAATAATGAAATAGCTGACAATGTTAATACATATTCCGTTTGCGACACTCTCTGTGAGTAAATTCCACTAAACAATATTCATTTTGATTCTTTAGTTTTAAAGATCTGATTTTTTTCGGAAGGAATGTAATTGTCATTTTTGAAATAAACCTTTAAATATTTCGAAAACTAACAGATAAAATCAAATAACATTGATGACAAAGTTGTTTACAATTGAGAAATACATCTTAATATCATTTCAAACGTATATCATTCCATTTAAGAAAATGTTATTTTTTGTAATATCTGCTTTGTGTAGCACCCAGTATAGTTGAAAATAATT
>JARJDQ010028595.1:0-13690 GCA_030264215.1 Geostiba sp. GC000077
AAGAGGATAGACGATAATTTGAAAACCTTGTGTAATAACTTTTTACTGCAATAATTGGTTAGTTACAGTAAAAAAATATTATAATTGCCTCCTTATCTTAGAAGGAGTAAATAAACATTTCAAAGGGGTATATCTCGAGAACCATTGACTATTGGATCTTCGTGTATTAAATTATGCTTCTTGTTGTGATATCCCCTATCACCCACGTTGCTCTGTAAAGTTTTTTATTAACACCCTGTAGATGGAAACACTCACGTTGGAAAGAGAGGAACTGGGGTACCGATGGTGGCAGCATAGAACGTTGTCGTCGTCCTTCGCCTTCGCCGCCTCCTTAGGCTTTCTTCACACGTCATCAATTTTTACGACGATTAAAGCGGAAAGCTGAAATCAAGGAGTAGGGAGCACGGGCTATAGGGCTATAGTGGGAGTTCGTTGATGGGACAGCAATGAAGCAATGACTATCGAATGACTAGCGAGTTAAGTCGTTGATGAGATGATTTGCATTAATAACCGTTCCAATCTTCGGCAATCTGCTCGTTTTTATTCCCCGAAGAACCGAAAAGTTAATACGTAGTTAGCCAGCGTAATAGAAGTTAAATTTTCGGTGAAGCAAATCCTCGTCGAAAATAAAACGGCTGCAAGAGTTAGGTAATTCTTTCGATTTTGACTAGATGGCGGCACATGCACAATTCTCAAGTAAATATGAACACAGCAATTTTTATTTATTATTTTATTTTTGTAATATTTTGTTTGCTAAAAGGCACACACACACGTACATAAATATATACAATAAATTACATTCGCACATTTCACCTTTCTTTTGGCGTGTTCACAACATTGCAACGGTTTCACATTTTAAATAATCATGGTATGCAGCGCTTAAAAATTACAAAGCACTTTACACATCTCACATCGACATTTTCGAATTGCAATTAATCTTTTTTCGTTCACTCCGCATTCATATGCTAATGAAATATGGGTTAAACGTATACGCATTAGATATACACACATGGGCTTGAAGCGAATAATCGCAATTATCAATCAATACTTAATTACGGCCAGACTTTACGCATGTTTTCCTTCCAATTTCTTATTTTCGTACACATACCTAAATACCTAGTCGACGTGACAAAGAAAGCAAAAGAAAAGGAAGACAGAAACAATCAAAGCTCGAGCACTATTTACTCTTTGTTTAGTAGTAATGGTGTGGGTGTATCAGTGTGTATATTGGTGTAAATTTAACTGCTGTTTTGATATACTTAGTATATCCACAGGCGTCGCATCGTTATTAATCTATTCGTTCATTAATAACGCGCTAATCAATACAAATACAATATTACAGAGAGCAATCATTTATATTAACAACGCTGGTGTGGCAAAAGTACATACATCAATACATGTTGAATGTATTTCATTTTTCTTGGGTTATATAAAATTCTATACAGAGTGATTCCAAATTTACTAAAAGCTAAAACTTACGTTTTTTCTTACTTTTATCAAAACTCTCATCTAAGACCGAATACTTTGGAAACACTCTGCGTGTAAACATTGGTAGTTAATACTTATAGACCTATTAATTGTAAGAATATGGATAATTTACACGCTAATATTGCACACATTTTGCAGTTACAACTTATTATTCTAATTATGTTAAAGTTCAGTTAATTGCAGATATGTACGTGCAAGAACGTTTCTAGCTGTATAGAACAAAATACATGTTTTGCAGGTTGCATTTAATTTTCCAATGGCTGATTAGTTTTGACACATGATTGTCAAGAAGGCGTATACTTTTGACTTGCTTTGCGCTGTATTTTTCATTTGGGTAATGTACTTTTGACTTGTCTAAATCAATGAAAAACTAGACAAGCAATTAACAAAAGTATATTTATGTTCATGTAGACTTTTTCGTCTTGTAAGTATGCTTACTATAGCAATCAGTAAGCGTCAAAGTCACAGAACCGTTTTTTCTTCTTCAAAGTAGAGTGTAAACAGTAAATGGAAAACGCTGCAATTAGTCAAAGCATAAAAAAGTAACAAATTTAGAGATCATTAATTTTGATAATTTATGCAGATAGTTAAACTTTAACACATTGTTAATGTTTAATGCCTTGTGTTAGAATTTAAGAATTGAATAACGTAATCAGTCTTATCGTAAAATCATTTTTAGAATTTAGGGAGATAAATACAACATTTGGTAATCTCTATATGAACAAATAAATGAATAAGCTGGATGAATGCATGATGTCTTAAGATTATTGAATAAATTATATACACAAATCTTATCTTATTTTATCAAGCAACTTTTTTCAGTAATTTTTTGATTAATCAAAGTATTCTTATGTTTTTAGCTTAATTTTATATTTCACTACAACCGTTTTTTTGTTTGATCATTTTGCATGATTTCAGTGTTCATACAAGTTGTATGTGTGTGCTTTCGCAATTTACAAATGCAAGAAATTGTTTTGGTAAATATTTACATACCCAACGTGCTCTTGTGGAGTGTGGAGGGCAAGGAGCGTGTTTTATTTGACATACTCGCCCCCCTGGGTGCAAATCTTTCCGGTGAGTTTCGTTAGCTTCCTCAAGGCGGGGTCAACTAGCTTTATGTGCTCGTGAAGAGGACCGAATTTTTGTAATAAGCCGAGCGCTCTTGCAGCGGTGATTTTACATCCCTGTCGACCTGCTGTTGGCGCGACTTTCTTTCCAGTTCCAGTTCTTGGGCCAAAGATTCTGGAAACAAAAAATGGTAAACGAAAATATTAGGATATGAAAATGACGCATTTTGATTGTTGACTCAAAATGTTGTGAGTTGTGACTATAGTCGTTTTTGTATTCTTTGAGTTTGAGTTCATTCTGTCGCTTCACGTCTGCACGCATTTTCATAAACGTTTCCCAACAACACCACCCACACTCACAACCCGCTGTGGCGCACGAAGGCATTACGGTTGGCACCCTCCGTTTATGGAAAAGAAGCCCGACGGCGATGTGCGATTTAAATATTATTATTGTCGTTGTGTGAAATCAGAGAATGAGTTTTAGGGTAGAGTGCAGGGATGAGAGGCGACAGGCGACGAGACTGGGAAGCGTGTGCCCTTTGCCGCTTTGCCGCTTGCATTTCGAAACCTAAATGAACGGAAAATTCGTTTTGAAGTTTCGCATTCGTGACGAGCGACGCGCGAGACACCGGGAAAGCGTTGAAGACAACACCACGTGAAAACAGTGATTTAGGCGACAAACAATTTGAATACCTACACCCTACACTTCACTTCTCACTTGAAATAATGTCGTTTAGAATTTATACACAGGAACCCAGCTGGAAGGGAATAGTATTTGTTAAGATGAAAAAAAAATTAGATGGCGCAATAAAATGCAATATCGAGCACGTGTCGCGTCGTCCAAGAGGTTTTTATGCTCAGTTGATCAGTAAATTCAAGATTCAATTTCACGCATCGTCTAATTCTCGGATAATTCTATTTAAAAAGCGGAAGATTTCGCCTTTGTCTCGTGCTCGTGCTTATTTAATTTCTTCCGCGCATCATCTTTGAAAAGCAACTTTTTTCACCATTGTCTTTTATAGTTTTCTTCAGTGTTTTTATCGTTAATATGATTTATTTTACGATTGACTATTGTCCCTACTAACTACCATGAATTATTGGAATAAATTAGCATTAGTCAGCGTTTTTGTCGGGTGCATTTCCTCGGCTTGACAACACACCATCGTAATTGAATTCTTTTTATGAGATTGCTCTTCGTTGCTGGCACAATGCCCGCTGGACATGGATTACACACCGCATAATACGTAATTCTAATCTGTTTCCTTAAACGAAAATGCTCGGTCCTCTGTGCGCTCGTGAGGCGCACGAAAACGGTTTATTTGGTTATTCAAATCCAAATGGAAATGGAATCTGGCGAAGGACAACGAGGCTGGTAATCTCTGCCATGGTAGGTTCACTTTCTCTTTCACGTTTCACTCCTTGCTCTCGTGCCTCGTTGCTGTGGGGTTGTCGGTCTAATATCCTGGGTGTCTAATGTGTATTTGCGTAGGTATAAACCGAAAGCTAGTACGAAATGCGCAATGCGCGGATTCATATGAGGCTGCGGTGCGCGCGAGCGTTTTAGTGACACGGGCATAACGAGCCGAGAAATTGCAAACAGCAAAGATAACATCGTGTTAAATAGCCGGCGGGCTGCCGAACCGCGCTCCGCGTCCTTTCTGCTGCCTTACCTCACCGACTCCCCCACACCACTACTCCTGCCGCATTCGCATTTCGGATAATGGCATTTCTGCGGGAGTAGATTAACTCCCCACGGCAAGCAGGCTAGACCCATCGAATGAATGATGAACACACTCGCAATAGTCACCCTTTAACTCGCTAAGCCAGATGAAATCAAAATGCACTTTTAATCACCCATTCTGTTGCTATAGGGTTTCACCAAGCCAATAATAATATTGGTCTAGATCTTGTCTTGAAAAAAATCATGAAATATTTTTTATTTTTACTTAGAATCCCAGTTAACAAAATGATATATCAGAAATGTACCAGCTATATATCGAAGTTGTACCAAACTTGTACCAACGCCGGTGATATGTTGACATTTAAGAGCGCGGCGATATATCCGTTATATAACATGGTTATATGTAATCTAGATGATATGCAGGGTGTAACAAAATTGGTGCATCATTGAGGATGATTAAAGGGCAATTTTTTATTTGCTTATTTAAAGTGTTTAAAAATGTGCAAATAAAAAATTGCAAATTATCGATAAATAGAGAAAAAATACCACAATTTTGAGGTGGAAAGCAACTAAATACTTTTTATTAACATAATTGTTAATTTTTTAAACAATTTTCCCCAACCCCTTTAATCATCCTCAATGATGCCTCCAGACGAAATGCAACAATTTTGTTACACCCTGTATACCTGGTATATATTATCTATATGTGTGTTTACTGGATACTTGGTATATTCTTGGTCTTTCAATCTTGTATTCAAATAAAAAATCTTGAAAAATCTTGATCTTGAAAATATTGCGCTATCTATCAGAATACTATCAGAATACTAACAGTCAGAATTTGCTTCAATCAAAGAGAAGATTTTGAATTGTAATGACGTATCAGTATCAGTAATATGGAAAGTGATAGTGAAACAAGTGACATCAAGGATTGTTAACAAGAAGAAGAAATCAAGAAATCCATTTTTCGATATTAATTTTGTAAAATCTTGACATAACTGATCTTGATCTTTTCTCCAAGAAATAATTTGTTACTTCTTGACTCGATCTCGATAGAAAATCTTGAAAAAAAAATCTTGAATTTCGAGATTCTTGTGAAACCCTATATAAAGTTGCCTGGCTGGTAGCTATGGTTGTACAAGATGCCATAATTAATATCCCAATTTTGAAGAGTGTTAACTTGATGCTTAGTTTGCAACAATCAAAACCATTAGGACATTGTTTACATCTTGTTGCTGGTGTGCGGTGTGCGTTAAGTTCGCGAAGTTCTTGTTATTGCCACGTCCCGTCCCTGCATGGTCGTCTCGGCCGATTGGTCCAACTATAACTCATTTAGGAGCTTCGAAGTTGTATTACAAGCGCACACGTCGGGGCATACATCGATATAATATATGTTAAGCAAAGTACTTTGTGCGCTGGGCATCTTCATCTATTCCGGACCCACATAAGCGTCATCCGCAAATAACTTATGTACGCTGCGAACCAAACATATCCATCCCATCTATCCAAGGTGTGTACACACACATGCATTGGTGGATCCGTGGATGGCGTGCGGATAATATTGTACACGCGTGGTGTGAGGGCACCTATACAGTACAGTAGATTGGATCCGCGCTATTCCGCCGCCCCGCTTCGAGTTACACCACCCCAGCCCCCCGCAGCCCGTCCGCAAAGTTAGATAAATAGGTCCATCTTCAGGTATAAGTTTAACTACATAGTTTGTCTATAGTTTCGCACAAGTTGGGACCCGATCTCTTGTAATTAGAGTTAATTCTGCGAAATCCTCGCAATCCGCCCCCAGAACTTACACCGGCAGCCACAGAGACGCCTCGAAGGTGGACGCCAACCCACAACATCTCAACCCTCATGTGGTGGATGAGGGTGGTCTGTATTAAACAGGTAGATACTACATTACGTTGATTTTAATGAGCAAAGAATGATCAACGACCTATAACCCAATTACTAACTAGCCTACTGTAGATCATTGAATAATTAGTATAGTCTTTAAAAAAATACAATGTGGGGTCTTATAGTATTTGCCATACATTGCTCATGCGACTTGAAAGACTTTGAAAGTTATAAAGCATTTTTCGTTAAAGCGGCATTGGAACATCGCTCCAGTGCGCGCACAATATCAACTAATTACCTATTCATTACGGCTTAAAGTGGCAAGTTGATGTTGAATTATTCCCAGCTCCTGCGCGCCTTCCGCGCCCAATGCCCCTTCGCTACATATGCAAAGCTACAAATAATGCATGGCAACCCACAGCGGCGCGCACGGTGGAAGATGGAAAACTAAGAACCCCCTTTCTGTTGCCCATAGTTCCGGAACTGTGAGGTAAGACGCGGTGGACCTCCGAAAGTCCGGAAGGAAGGAAGACCCTCTAATGGACGCGAGCTGCCTGCCCGGTTCGGCTGCCGCCTCACTCCTTGGTGCAGCCAACCCCTTTCGGTACGCGCCTAGAGCCGCCAACGCTTACACCTAACTATATTAGGATTGATCGGTTCCGGAATTGATCATAGTTTAACGAAGTTTATATTCATCAGCGGGACGAAGGCATGTAAGACTTCCCCACCGCCCACCCGGTAGGGTCATCCCCACGGTCGGGTGTGGGAAGATATACTTTGTCTAAAGACTCACTGCGACTAATTGATCTCGCACCCATCATCGGCTTATTACGTATCCCGTCCAGAGTCCAACCCTGATTGTCTTCAGAATATTAACTCAGTTTTGCTAATAATCTAATAAGACGAGATACGTATACCAACCATATTGGATGGAAGGATGGATATGGATAGATGGTTGAATGGATTGGATATGATGGTGGAGCGCTCGCAAAGTGTGCGAAGAAGCTACGCGGGGCAAAGTAGGATACTAGGATCGTAAATGAAACGAGGAAGCTCGAAGGCGTTTTGAGGATATGTATATGCAATTTGGTAATTGCGTAGGCTTCCTACCCGAAATCTATTGTCGAAGTTTCTTAATCGCATTCAGAATAATATTACAGATTGGGATCGAAAATTCGTCCCAGGTCCAGTATGAAGGTCTTCTTAACATTCAAATTTGGTCAGTTTAGGAGCAAATTGTCTCTGAAATACTGAAATTAATAGCAACGTAAAAGTTTTGATTAAAGTCCTTAATTGGACAATTCAAGCCTATAGTAAGTGACAGAAATTCTCTTTGTGGTCTCATTTGATTTTTTTAACGTGGAACACGTTTTATCAAGTCGGTAGGGTCACATTCTAGGAAACTTGTATGTCGGAGACATACCATACTGATTTTTTTTAAATTTGACCCTTAACTCTTCACTGCTATTCCCATTAAAAATGTGGAACGGAAAATGGAAACATTCGGTACGCCCCTCAAATGCACCTCAGATACGATTCATATGTGTATAGTCAACAGATTTATTTGTAGGTGAGTTCCGAAATGAATGACGAAGCAAAGAGCAGAAGAGCAGACACACGATTAACATGCGCACATATATTCGTAGATTACAATTCCAAACGTCGGCGATACAAGAATAACAACAATAATAGGATGTGGTCGGCAGTAAATACCAGTAGCCGCCGCGCGTCTTCAAGGAACTCGCATTTCCAATTGTGAAAGATCAACATTCGTCCACGTTCCGTTCGTCCACCGATGATCACTTCGTGCCAGCGTTGTAAATTGAATCCTTTCAAAAACGAAAATGCGTTGACGCGGCGCGCCTACTGCGCGTTCGTCCGTCATTGTTCGGCGTCGACGGCAAACCAGCTACCGTTCGCGGCGCAACTTCTTCGGCAACACATCCCAGCTACTTATGAGTTGTGTTACACATGCCGGGGCAACCAGGCATCGGGGCATCGATTCGTTTTCGTATTGCGTTCGATCGAAACGAAACGCAAGAAATGAATCGGGTTGGCGCGTCCCATTGTGGAATTAAACGAGCGTTTAACGAGTTGATTGCTTTTAAATACTCACAATGATGAATATAATCATTTCGAAATGGATCGCATTGTTGGCAGGCCAATCGCTGCCGTTTTGCTGCCGTTGGATACATACGTATCCACACAGTGGCAACGGCAAAAAAATCTTTAATTTATTTCAACAAAGCGATCGCTCAACAATGTGGCGAATGGAAGCAGTGCCAAGGAAAGAGACGTATATACGATCGATTCGTTTTGAGACAACGCTCCGTTTCTACAGATTCGATTTCGTAAAGTCATCAAAAGCACATCGGCGATGACGACAGGTGAAGAGAAATGCATTTTTAGTGTTCACAAAAAACAATATTACTAAAAACAATTTCTACTGCTATGCAGGGTGTCCCTGACCTACGGGATTCTTCCATTTTGGGTAGAAATACTAATAATATCAAAAAACTATTTTGATAAAAGTTATGCACTCTTAAAATCTCCACAACTCTAAAATATTTTCAGACGCATAGGGTGATGTACGAAAAATATACAGGCAAAAAAATGTTTTTTTTAATGGAATGGTATATCGATATCATATTCATATGTACATTTCAAGTAAAAATGTATTTCAGTTTTTTCGATAGTTTTAATGATATTCACGAAAATATGAAAACAATTTCAATTGCATATCTTCCTAAAAAATCATATGTCTTAAACGAAGTAAGCCATATGAATGCGATTTTGTGCAATCTATTCAATGGCAGTGTAACTACAGGTATATCAAATGGAAAGGTTACATATTCAGCTCCTTCATTTTATTTTCGTGAAGAAAACTATCAAGAGAATTGAAAAATCTTATCTTATTTAAAATGTGCATTAAAAAAAAGGTAATTTTTTCCTGTATCTTTCTTATGCAACACCCTGTGCACCTGAAATTATTTTAGGGTTGTGGAGATCTCAAGCATGCATAACTTGTATCAAAATAGTTTTTTGGTATTATTCGGATTTCTATTAAATTTGAAGACAGCCTGTATTATTTCGTCTCTTATTTTTTCTAAATATTCGCTGAGCAATTTGTCGGAAGTCGAAATATAATTTGCGGATATTTTATAAAAGCTTCTAGATTCTAGGCATCTAGTCTATCCTACATCAGACATATTAGATATGTATTACATTACAACCGTAACAACGACTCTTCGGTAATTTCCCTGGAGTTCCGTCGCTTACATAATATTTACGGGGGAAAATAATATCGTCGCATCGCTTTCTTGGGCATGGCTGACTTACGACCTGCCTCTGCACTCGACCACACACCAACTTCGGCGACGCGAGCGCCATTTCATATATGTTTGTTATTCCGACATATTCGCACGCGCCAAACTCATATAGCTCCACGTTGGCAAACACATGACTTAGTAAAATATAATTACGACAAAATGCGAAGGACGGATATCAAACTGAGCGCGCATGTGTGCGTGTGTGTGTGAGTGTGAAGTTGTCGGATCTTCTTAAGTTTTCCTTCGGGGATCTCTCGTGCCAAGCCGATTTCGCATTCTGATCCTCCAGCATCCTAAGACGTTGTAACACTTGTACAAAGATTATAAAGGTACCATACCATGGCCCCTAAGCTGGCGCGGACCGTACGTGACTGGATGATCAACTGGGAACTTTAAAATGCATAATAAATCTCCAGCGTGCACACTTACCGGAATAGTTTTGCCAGAACGCGGCGCCGGAGTTGATAAGATCTATCCCCGAGTAACCCCATCCCTTGGTGTCGCCCCCGCCTCCACTGGCACCGCCACCGGAGTTGAGCTGTTCTCTTGCGTCTCTTTGTTCGCGTTCTCTGTGCAGTTGTTGTTGCTGCTGTTGTTGCTGTTGCTGCTGCTGCAGCTCTTGACGTTGCTGCTGTTGGTGCTGGAGCTGTTGCTGTTGGCCAGCAGTGAAGTTCGTTGGCGAGTTATCAGCTGATCGGTGTTGCATTTCGTTTTGATGGCGTTGCTCACCCACATCGCGGGTGTGTTGACGCTCGGATGCAGACGCGGGGCGTTCGCGTTGCTGAGTGTGGAGCAGGTTATTGTTGTTGGATTTTTTCAGTTGTTCCAGTTCATTTGCAAATGTTTCTGAAACAAAGCCCCAAAATTACTACCCCAAACTCAATGGTTAATGAACTGTTAGAGCATAACTGTTCATTTTTTTTCTTTCAATTTTGGTTCGAAATTTTCAATTAGTACGCTAAGATGAACCAGGTCCGATGTAGATAAGAGTTTCCATTCGTTTCGTTTCATTCCGGTATTTCATCATCATTTCTCCGATCATCAACGCCAGCAAACCGAACCTCAGACGTCAACGTATGTTAACCCATGTCTGATTAGACCCCTGCCCCTGACTGAATCCCAGAAATGTTCGAAACGCTTCAAGAGCTAATAGACATTTCCATTTCGGAAACGAGTGAAATTAAAGAATATACGGTGGAGGAGAAAATATACCTGACATAATTAATTGAAAACACCACCACTATTAAGGGCAAGTCGGCCAAATGAAAAATACTCGAAAATACTTTCGAAACTATTACAAAACACCTGTTTCGATCTTTCATTTATCAAAACAGACAAACCAACCAACATCATACATCAAGACAGCATGGATTAGATTGTCCCAGTTGTCATCGAATCTTTGAGGAAGTTGGCTCAACAGTCGCTTTAATTTGATTGCGCGACGAGTTCTGTTTATGACGGTGTCAATCATAAGTTCGGAATGGAAGGCGCGAGCTCATCACGATATAGGGGTGTGCGCAGTGCGCACAAAGCAAACGTAACAATTATATTAGGAGTGCTCGACATGAACACCACCCACAACCCCCTTCTAATAGCTTCCACATCCATGCATTTGCACTCGCACCGCTCCCACCCGCACTCATCACATGACATATTCACTCACAAAACAGCCAAACAGTTAGACACGTAGTACAAACATTCAAACAAGCCGAAGGAGCGAGTGGAGCGAGCAACTGCGAAGGCGGCAAAGCGGCATCAAGCGCGCCACCCCGCGGGGCATCAACTCGACCCCGGGATTGATTTTAACTTATTACAAGACGTTTCGTCTTTCCATCAACGCGCCCATTAGTCCTCGAAGCATTCGTATACACTCGCACACATTAACACTGCCTATAACGGTTTGCGTTGGTTCCACTCTATACAGCAAGACGGAAACAAATTCGTTGATCCGTTTGTGAAATGTTAATTCATATTGGTCCCAGTTCCCAAGTATAATATAGGGCTGTGGATATGAAAATATGCATTGTGTGCGCGTGTGAGTTTGTGAGCTTATTTTCTTTGGCGTTTCTTGGTGGAAGGACGAATGTTGAATGTAGTTTCGGTTATACTATACACGACGTTACCGTGCATGATGTATTATTATTGATTACCCTCCGTCGGTCCCGAGCGTCTTTTGGGGTTCATTTGTATTTGTACTTCATGCCATTGAGAACTAAGTTATAACGCATTCAAACTAATTTAGCATTCGGCGAAGAGAAGGATGTTTACTCACGATGGATTATGTTTCTAATTAATTTTACGAACTAAATTTCATTCAATCCAATGCGTAACACATATTCAAAATCAAATATTTGTTGTGCTTAAAGTCGTAGGCTTCAATGTAAAATTTGAAAATATTTTTGAAACTATCAATCTTATTCCTATGCTTTCTGGTTAATTGTGAGCACACTATGAAGGTTGGTGTGTCGGAGGTGTGTCCACGGACTAAAGTAACATTATAACAGATTATTCCACTCAATCAAAGGTGTCAATAGTTAAAGATAGTTAGCGCCGAAGCCGAGCGGAATTAAACACACATAACATTTATTTATTTCGTTGTCAAACGGCACAACATTTCAGAATTAAGTGCAGCCGGCGAGCGCTTCTCACGTTCTCACACTTATCATGAGCGTAATTACAAATTGAAATATCATAAAAGATGCATGCACGCGTCACGCGCGCTCATTTTTCTTTGACTTTTTCGTCGTGATGATAAAGACGTTTTGCATTTTCAAATAATCACTCACTCCTAATGCATCTGCAAACAACCACATAAAACAACAAATTGCAACTTCACTTGCAATGTGTAGAAGAAGTTAATTTTATCGAGATTTCTATTAGAATAGTAAAAATTTGCTCCTTTTTTAAACATTGAAATTTTAAAATTAAAGAAATTATTTACCTGTTATAAGACGTAATTGATCATTGTGTCCGGAATTCATCAAAGCTTCTTCTAGTTGTATCCGTCGTTTGTTTTCTATCTCAATTTTTTGTTGCAGCAACGATCGAGCTCTTCTCTCTCTCCGCAGTCGTTTTTGTACCAACACTGTAATAAAAATAATGCAATATATTAAAATATGAAGGCAATTCCAACTTGTGTCAATGTTATTTATCGATGTTTGTAATTTAATGGAAACACAGTTATTAGAGCACATAAATGATTGTTTTGTTTACTTTATTTTGTACGTTATGGCATCTAATGAAAAAAATAATAAGAGGCAAAAATTATCAATAACAGTCATTTGGGCGACGATGAAGCGTACTGGTATGAGGTATGACATAAATATAATGAAAACGTTAATGGTAATGCCACACTCCACATAATGGTCTTCATAGGTTCGCATAACCACAACGTTAGGTGACCATTTTGATATTTTACACGGTTTACATGCGTCTAGCGGGTGAGCCCCGACCACGCTTGATATAACAACAACATTCTCTGGAGGGTTCGAAGGGTGTATGAATAATTGCGTCGTGCACCATGCTCGTAATGACCACACGGCGGCCATGCAACCGGACTTGAGGTTGGCTACGGCGCAAACGTACTGCTACTCGGGCTGCATGGTTGTGTCCATTTTCGCTGCCATCGCGGGACACGTTTCTTGGGGGTCGCGAATGGCAGTCCCCGACTGCCAACGTCATGTCCAAGTGCATGTTTGCAGTTGGAGTTGGAGAGTTGGAGAGTTGGAGAGTTGGAGTTGAAGCAATGTCGAACCTGTTTACGCCATTCGTTCCTTCTCTACGCGGCGTGCGGGTCGCATGTGTATGCGTCCGAGGTAATGTGCATGAAAACGTAAGTGGCCGGCGTGGTCAGGTGTGGGCCGCGGCCGCCTCGTGCACGCCGCCGACGACTATTTGCACCCATGCGGTGTGGTGCATGGCTGTGTGTGAGCGCGTGTAATTTTTGTACGTCCGACTGCGAAATTGCGCCCAGGGAGTGGCTCCCACCGTGCGCGCTTGCGATGATTGTCGTGCCGCAGCCAATCGGCCACTCGCAAACGCGCTCAGGTAATACACGGTTATGATGCATAAATGCATTCGCGCACCGAACGAAACGAAAAGAGAGAAAATTGCAAGTGGGAAACAAACGCCTTGCACAATACCAAACTTTTGCTTATTGTACTACCAAACTCTGCTGTTTGATTGAGTACTAGTAAACAATCTTATCAAATGTACCACCCTGCGACTTGTGTATTGTCATGGCCCATGCTGGTGCAATGGTGCTTCGCACTTGGAATGCA
>JARJDQ010028602.1:0-12898 GCA_030264215.1 Geostiba sp. GC000077
AAACTCGCAACGGGTCGTAAATCACAATCGACGACGATTTTATGATTTGTTTTCGTTGACTTTGGTAATCCGCTCAAGGGTCTGTAGGTAAAAGTTCGGGGGTTCGGTATACACTCGGAATCTGTTCGGTTAATAGTGCCACTGCATTGAATAAAAAAAATAAAAAGAAAGAAAAATAAATCATGGGTATAAAACATTAATGTTCTGTGTGTGCCGCTTAATAGCGTCAAAATGAAAGGCACTATTAAACGGAGTAAACTGAGCAAGCATTCCAATTAATAAATTAGTAATTTACGAGACGTGAAAATTTTTTTAGACTATTTTTTTTGCCATTTGAGGTATTTGAGGTATTTCTCAGATATGCAATCCGAATTGCAAATATTTGGTCTAGCGGGGGCAGAAGGAACCGGCGCGCGGCGCGATATGCGAAACACGTGTACCTCGGGCGCACGTCGCCCGTCCTTGACATATTATAAAAAGGCGACTCGTATATACGACCAATACGACGCATTGCGAGTATGTGAACTGCGACGTCGACGTCGTAGTACGGCAGGAATACGCGCAAAACCGGCGCTATTACGCACTTTCAATCGCAAACGCAACTATGTAGAACTACAGGCGGCTATTTTGACATTTTTGCTGCTTGATTTCCGCTTTGGCACGCACGCACCTCACGCTCCTAAGCATCGTAAGGCAATACTAACAAGACAGACATTAACTAGGAGTAAGGCAGCGATTAGTGAAACCACGCAGCGCGCCGAGCGCAGTGCATACAAATAGATTAAAGTACGATTCCAGAGTTCGATCTTAGTCATAGTCGCAATCTTAATTTTAGTCCTAACCTTAGGCTTTCCATAAGCGCATTAACAGTTCAATCTAAAGTATGATTCATAGTTCGATTTTAGTCGTAGTCTAAAGCTCGATTTATAGTACGATTTTAGCCGTAACTTAATTTCGTCGGAAAAGATTAATTGTACGATTTTGCTAAACGCATTTATAGTTCGAACGTAAGAATCGTAAGATCGTAAGAACGTAACGGAAAAATATGAAACATGACCATCTTCTTACGATCTTACGATTCGTACGTTCTAACTATAAATGCGTTTAGGAAAATCGTACCATTAATCTTTTCCGACTAAATTAAATTACTGCAAAAATCGTACTATAAATCGAACTTTACGCTATTCTTATTTTTTTTTTAATTAGCGAGGTTTCCTTATTACAGAAATATTTTTTCCGAGTCCTTTTTGAGACCGTAAAAATTGTTTAAGTTTGAATTCTTTCAACTTTGGTGACTCATCGCGTCGCGCGGCGACAGGCTCGGATTTTCACTATCAACTGCCTTAATAACTCAAAGAATAATTTTATTAAACTAAAAAATCCTTTCAAAACAATACACTATACATTTTAATTGGTTTTTATCAATTTAAAAACCTTGACTGCGCTTGACGCGCTGCGCGATTTCACTAATGACTGCCTAACAATCATTGAATATTTTATTTGGAAGTTGGAAGTTTCAGCATGCAACGCCGCAATTTGCAATTTCTATGAAAAAGAAAAATGCATAGGGAGCCAGCTGAAGAGGCCAGCCCAGGAAGACTTTTAAAAAGGCATAAAATGCATTCATTCCCCACCACCCATCATTGCGTTTTGCACCTAATGCACCTTTGTGTACTTCTATGAACTGACGCATAGAAAACATGACAAATGTATAACACCGGATTGTGCCCCGCAGTTGATGGATGGAATGCGGATACTTGTTGGCAAGATGGAAGGAACGAAACTTTATTGTATTATCTGCGCAGCTGCCCCAACCCGAAGTTATTATTTTTCTTCAGAGAGCGTTTCGCTTTATTTTCCCAATCTTTTGTATGCGGTATGCATCTCCCGAAACCTCCCTTCCAATTTGCCCTCTTCCCGTACCCCTCTCTATCCCTCTGATTACCATTTGTATTGCTTTTGAATCATATATACCTGTTTAAAGCATCGAGCACAACGTGACAAAACTACCAAACTGTGACTTTTACTTCAAATCCACTTGTGCACACAATTCCATCATTTTAGTTTCTTTCCCATTATCACAGGAGCTGTGCTTCTCATGTGCAAACAAAACGAAAACGCAAACAAGATCACTTGAATTTTAATCGATAGAGGATATTTTGAGGCCGATATCAGTATTGTTGACCTACTTGGTATAGGGTATAGTAGTAGCAATCACTTTCAATCTTCGTTTTTCGTTTCATTTCGTTTCATTTCAAAATTCCGTATAGCGAGATCATTGAATTAATTGCACGTAAAAAAAAGGATTTCAAATCAATATTCGAATATTCCGATTCCGCCGCGGCCGTCGAAGGTTACGAAAAATGTTTCGATGGCAACGCCAAGACTAGGCTTGTGTATAATATACGAGTTATCTATATTTAAACCAACTGTAAGTCCAACACTGCGGCACTCACCATCGACTTGTGCGTTGATTTCTTGTGCGACTAAATTTTTTAACGCTGTGTCGTCTTGCTTACGATGTCATTCAATAAATTTCAATGTTTCCTTGATGTTAGAAAATAGAATTTGAGAATTTCTATTTAAAAAAAGATGTACATACAGGGTGGACTAAAATTGGCGGGAAAACGCCAAGTAACTATGTCAAAAGATATCCCAAACTGCTGAGAAGTTCGGAATTTTTAGGTTATAAATATGCATAACAACAAAATTCTTTATCGTTGCACAGCAGCTGTTCTAACAATCAAATACTTTAAAACGTGGAAGTAAATTAATTGAAAAGAATTTACGCCAACGAAAAAGATTCAATTGCATGAAATTTCGGAAAAGTAATTTAAGTGAAACGTAAGGATGAAAGTTACGTTTCAATGGAGGCAAATTCAAATTCTTCCAATTTTTATCTAATTTTTGTACAAATCTAGTGGTAAACATGCTTTACTTTTAAATTTTTAATTGTTGTAAGTTAAATTTAATAACTATTTTCGATTTTACTTTGTTTTTGAACTATTTTACTATAAATTTAAAATATTTTAGTGAAACTGTCCGATTGTAACCTATAATTATGTATAATTCTTTCAATCAATTACAATTGGACAGCATACTCTAAACGCAGTATATTAAATAATTTCCCGCGCTTTTTAAATTTCAATTTTTGAAATGAAACCTAAATTTTATTGAAATTTCAAAAATGAAACTTCAGAAAAATTTACTATATCTTTCATTGAAATCCACATCACTAGTTATTATGCATATTTGTAACCTAAAGATTCAAAATTTGAGAAGACTTTTTCAGCATTTTGGTATTTTTGACATACTCTACAAAGTTGGCGTTTTCCCGCCAATTTTAATCCACTCGGTATATTATGCGTTAACAGTTGGATACATTGGATATAAAGCTATGGTTGGATTGGGAAATGTGATTGTTTTAATGTTGACAAGTTGAGAATCGCGGCTGTCGAGGTCTTTAATTATCCAGTCCCCAGTCGTCGACTAGATGCCTAGATGCTTAGGAAGCTAGACAGCTAGAACATTCTATTTTTCAGAGATGCGACTACTCTGTCGATGTCTTTGGTCTGACACAGTAGGACGCGCTGTGACCCTGTCTGGCGGCTCCGAAAAATCGCAAAAACGCGCCGACAAAAAAGGCGGTAGATTTATAACAGAACGCTGGAGGCGCTGCAGTCTGTTCGCCGAATCGGTTATTCGCAAAACGGTCCGGCGGTCGGTGTTTACATTTTTTTGTTATTACGCCTTCGGTCGCTGTGCCATGTTTTTGTTGTTTGTGTTGTATTTTGTATATTATGATGCTACTGCCGCGCTGATCCTCGCATCCTAATCATGTCATCATGCGAAACGTTTTCGCGAGCGGCACGCGGTAAACATTCAACGATTCAAACAACTGCATCGGGCAACACGCCGCGCCCGTCTAGACCTCTAGACGTACCCGAAATTGTTTAATCAAACCCGCTTGCACGATATCCGACGCGGGGCCCCCCAAAAAACACTTGCCGCGCAACCAGCATTGTTGTTGGCGCACCGCGCACGAATTAGTAATTAGATTCCCCCAATGTCTCATCATCTCATGTGATTATTATTTTAATCGGCGCTGTCTGTGAATCGTCTTCAATGTTTATGAACTTTGGCGGTGCAAAAAAAGGCAGAGACACGCAAGCTATTGCAGCTGTGTAATGCAGGCAACGAGGTGACGGCTTTTAATGTGAACATAGTTTACATTTATCTCCAACAAGTAGGAAACGTGAAAATGTATAAATCGCAAATATTCACGAAGCTGATATGGCTAGGGTTCGAGTCTCAGGCACAGATACTCCTTTTGTTTTCTAACGTACAATGTTAGTTTATTGTGTAAATAAATGTCAATTTTAAAACCCACCCCTAACTCGAAAAATGAGGTAAAATTAACAGTTTAAGTCGGATTTGGATGAAAATTGGTACAATGATGTTTATTATGTACAAGTAAATATCAGTTTTAAAAACAACCCCTAACTCGATAAATGGGGTAAAATTGACAATTTAAGTCAGATACGCATGCATTTTATAAACTATCCTTTACTCGATTAATAGGGTAATATCATGAGTAAAATTGACCGTCTATTTGCAGAAAAAATATGGAGTGTGTAGACCGCCATGTTCAGATTTAGTTTACGGCCGTATCTAAGATACAGTCAACCCAAGTGCGGTATTTTTTATATTCTGCAAGCAATGCACGTGTGACATCTTCGGCTTCATTGTTATGTTGCCGATCAGTTGTGTTTCAGTTGTGGTGCTAAAAACTGAGGTCTGAGTTAATGAAAGACAATGACGTACCGCGTGCAGGATCATCTGTTATTTTGCCAATGCAAGGGGGTCAATTACAATCAGAATGAAGAAACCAAGGAAGGAGTAACAAATCGATATTTAATTTGTCTACCTCATACCTGACACCCATCTGACGCGAGTTCGGAGGGTTTGGTCATTTTGGGAGTAACAAATGGTCTGTGGTACAAAAATAAAACCGCCTAATTGCCCCCAGAAAACATTTTTTATCAGGCTGACCGCAACTTCCCCCAAAACGAGAATCAAGCATCAAAACAGGAAACTTGACATGCTCTTTGAACACACCACATACACACCATTGGTCATCTATGGTATTACAACATTTGCAACCATTCTAATCAATTAGATAATTTATTATCATAAACGGCAAAATGTAATAAAATAATAAAATCATCCGCGGTTTATTCGCATTATTGAATATTACCGAGCTACCGACTAAATGCTGGTTTAGCTTCCTGTTTACTCCTGTTGTACGTACTACACGTAGTTTTAAAAAGCAACAATTTTTTTATCGCACTTGATAAAACCCCAGATCTCTATGACAACATTAAAAAACCGATATACCGGAATTCCAATTCACACAGTGATTGTATGGTGTCCTGGTTGTGTTGATCTTAGATAAGCTTATCACTTATCAAGGGGCGCTGTAAGGACGGAAGCTCTCAAAACTAGAAACCACACCATGATACAAATCAATGATGTAACACCATTACGTGTTTATATGGTGGAAGCATCTTTCAATTTGGTACACCGTACACTCTCGCAAGTCGCAACATCCACGCCTTTTCTTTTGATATGATATGTTGCAGCGGTTGCAGGTAGGCCAAATGCCCAAAGGAAGTGGCATGTGTGTAAGAGCGTGTGATTAAAGGGAAAATCTCTTCCATATGGCAAGCAGGAGAGAGGAGACAAATGGCGTTACCACCTGCTTCGTGCGTGCGTACCAAAAAGTACAAAAAATCCACAAACGTAAAAACTAAAAAGCAAGTACAAACACGAAACACATACTAATCACCAATATACATTTCAGGCATAAAACGAACAGGATGTATCTCCGATACGGCCGTAGCCTTGATGTTGGTTCAAATCTCATTCGTCGTTAGTTGCTCTTATGTTTTACTTTAATGCCTAGGCTTAGAAGAGCTACTTTAATGCCGATTTAAGTTAACTTTAGTGCCGATTTCGGAAAATAGTTATTTATGTAACAAAGCAGTCAAGTTGACTTTTTATATAACGAATGTGGAGATGATTTGCCGAGGCGTACATCACGTGACCACACAAGAACCGTGGAATAAAGGAATCGAAGAATAAACAAGATTGTTCTTGATTGCTTTTATCTCTTTCGTTTGTTGCTCTTTTGTTTTACTTTAGTGCCGATTTTTGTTAACTTTAGTGCCGATTTCGGAAAATGGTTATTTATGTATCAAGGCAGTAAAGTTGGTTGGCTTTTTTATTACGAATGTGGAGGCCGAGGCGTCCACCGCGTGACCACACAAGAATCGTGGAATAAAGGAATCGAAGAATAAACCAGATTGTTGTTAATTGCTTTTCTTATCTCGTTCGTTGGTTCTCCTTTGTTTTACTTTAATGCCTGGGCATAGAAAAGCTACTTTAATGCATATTCTTTTCATTAAATGCCGATTTAAGTTAACTTTAGTGCCAATTTCGGAAAATAGTTATTTATCTATCAAGGCAGTGAAGTTTTTTTTTATTACGAATGTGGAGGCAGAGACGTACATCGCGTGACCACACAAGAATCGTGGAATAAAAAGGAATCGAAGAATAAACAAGATTGTTGTTGATTGCTTTTCTTATCTCTTTCGTTTGTTGCTCTTTTGTTTTACTTTAATGCCTTTGGCATAGAAAAGCTACTTTAATGCCGATTTTAGTTAACCTTAGAACCGATTTCGAAAAAAAGTATAATCGACCCTATCAAACACAAGTTTTAACTTTTCCCCCATGAATGTACTGCGCCACATTGGAAACATGAAAACTTTGGACTCGCAATTGCTATAGAACACAAATCCATACATGCAAATTGATATTATGCGCTTGGGGTCAATGAGTTACTGCTATTTGCCCGAAATTAGCGTTGAAAACACGACCGTGCGGAGAGTACACGCGATGTACGCGCGGGTAAAAGTCGTAATTCGTTAACTAATAAACACTTCGTTGGGCTCGATTTCGCAATTTGTGCAAAACTCGCGGCCAAAAGTACGCCCGCGTTTCCCGCGCATCTGCTATGGCTTCCAAAACTTGATCAGTCGGCTCGGCTCGGCTATAAATAAGTGTTTAATATTCCTATTTCAATGCCAAATACGCACTCTTTGCCTATATAGTTGGAATCGGTTACAATTAGAAGCACACACTATACACAGAAAATCTCCTCATCTCAGCAGTGGCGTGTGGTATCAAAAAACAATTTGAAGATTTTGAACAGTGAACAGTGAACGCTTATGACATGCATAATAAATCGCTTCGGACTTAAATATTCTTCCTATGAGGTCCTTTTTTTCGCCTGCTCGCTACGCCGTGTTGCCCGAGCTCAGCGTAGGTCTCTTTTAATTTAATTAGAATTGATAGGCCACCGCTGGTTGAGGAGCCGATTCATTTCGAAAAAATGTGCATGCTGTCATACGACGCAGGCGCGCACGTTTTGGATTACGCTTCCGCCGATTATAAATGCACAATCACTCGATTATAATTCACGCCCGTGCGCATGCGCATCCGCAGTGCGATTTTTACACGGCTGCAGCACGTAGTGCAGCGACGCACCGCAGAAACGCATAGCATAATTAGAAGCGATTCATGCAAATGCTAATTGATGGGGGGAAGCGATGCGCTTGCACAGCTGTTGCGCGTCTTCGGCATGTCCCGGACATGTCCGCCAACCATAAAGAAGAATCCCATGACTCGGCCGACCTGTTCACCACACGAGCACCGGGCTGGGCTCTGGCAGACATGTCGAAACTTGTTCAATCCTGTTGCGTACAATGACCGTGGTGTGTCCGTGGGTGCCGGCGTTTTGTATACAAACATTGCACAGTGCACACGCACACACAACGCAATGCAAGAGCAAGACAAACTGAAAACTGAAAACAAAAGATACAGTGAGGAGGATTCGCTAATGGATTTGTGTTGAGAGCTGAGAATCAATTGCGAAGGAGTTGGCTTCTCATTCATAGTGTTTTAGGTGGTGACGACTCACTTTACGCGTCTGACCTTCGCCGTCATTTTGGCGCGGCACGTCTCCTCTCTCGCTCGCCAAGTTGAATGGCCCATTGGTGGAAGGACGCGCATGATACCATATGACCATACCTATTCGCCTATGCCAAATAGAAGACGATGATCTATGACACCGCATCCAACTCCAACTCCAACTCGTGATGTCGTGATTCAATTCACAAGCCGAGCCGGACGGAGTGCGCGCGAAAAAAAAAAACACCGACCTTGAGCCTATTTAAAACAGCCCGGCTCTATTCGGTTCTATCGGAAAACAACGCCAGAACGCCACACCGCCGCACGTCCTTATCTGCGCACATTTGTTTGAGGTCCTAGCAACCGAACAGGTCTTATCACGCTAACAAATGCGTACCATGACGCCGACCAACACTCTTTTTTTTTTATCCTATGCTATAGTGTCGGCGTTGTCGAAAAGCAATCAACTTCAAAAAGCTAACTGTAAAATTCATAATATCGCTCCACTTATTTTTTTTTCCTGTATCGATATGAGGATATGACATTTCGTTGATTTGAATTGGTAAAAGAGCGACCGACCAACGCCTAACAAATTTCCTATCCATCCGTAATCCGATGTTGGACTGACTTGGTTGGAACTTTGGACGCTTTGGGTTGGTTCCACCGATTGATATCGTCCGTTCTCCGAAACCGGTTGCTTCACATAACGTCTTTTCTCTTTCGCTTTTTTTCTGCTTCGGCTTGCTCCTCGATCTAATTGGCAACGTATTTGCATCGCATTCTTTCGCTGGGCGGTGGCGATTAGAAACAAACATCAATTAATTTCGTCTGTTGCGGCTGCGCGAAAAGGTTACCGGTCACCAGGTCACGACAACGCCTAGAGACACAAAAAACTGCATAATTTCTCTCCTTTATTCCTTTACAATTCAACTGCAACTGTTGTTCCCTGTTCCGTAATCATCGTGTATTGTCGGGGGTCGGGCCGAAATTTTGCAATCTTTTCAGAACCATATAGCTTCAGGCAGGGATCCACCTGGTCCCCCTACTTTGGTGCAATTTGGTGCTAAAGGTGAATATTTTCTCTTTGCGTTTTTGCCGCCCAAATGATGGTTATATATTCAGCGACAGGACAACGAACTTCACTGTTGCGTCGTGCGGATGTATGTACTACGTCAGTTTGGTGAGATGAAAAAGTGATTCGATTTCTTGGCAATGCTCTGTCTCGAGTGCAAACTAGAGCAGGCGTAATTATTCACACAGATCGCATCAACGTGTCGCCAAAATACACACAGACGCTTTATACACCTACGGACCTATGTATACCTATGGCGATCATTCTGCAAGTTATAAAAAAAGAGCTCCGCTATTAATAAGCGTTAGGCGGTGAGGAGGCGCGTTTTATGTCAAAATTACAATTCCATACCGACGCGCACAACACATGTGCGGCCGAGGAGTAAACTTGACTCCTTGCACTGCATTAGAGTTGTGGCAATGATTTTTTATCGCGCATTCACACATGAATATCATCGTGGTTCGAAGGTTAGCGTCCCTGCACTTTTTTCAACAAGAAATATCGCTGTCGGCGCTCAAATAGTTATTTACGTATGTACCAAGGCAGTAAAGTTGCCTTTTTTTATTACGAATGTGGAGGCACACAACGAAAGAAAGGTGAAAGAGGAATCGAGGAAGACACAAAAAGGGTTTCTTGTTGATTGCTTTTCTTATTCTTATTTCGAATGATCGTTTTACTTTACTGCCTAGGCATTGAAAAGCTACTTCAATGCCGATTTCGAAAAAAAATTTTATTTATGTATCAAGGCAGTAAAGTTCTGGTTTTTTTTATTATGAATGTAGACACACCGAAAGAGGTGTGTGAAAGAGGAAACAAGGAAGACACAAAAGGGGCTTCTTCTTGATTGCTTTTCTTATTCTTAATACGAATAATAGTTTGTTGTTCTTTTGTTTTACTTTACTGCCTAGGCATTGAAAAGATACTTCAATGTCGATTTCGAAAAAATGGTTAATTATGAATCAAGGCAGTAAAGTTACGACTTTTCTTTATTATGAATGTAGACACACCGAAAGAATGGTGAAAGAGGAAACAAGGAAGACACAAAAGGGGCTTCTTGTTGATTGCTTTTCTTATTCTTAATACGAATGATCGTTTGTTGTTCTTTTGCTTTACTTTACTGCCTAGGCATTGAAAAGCTACTTCAATGCCGATTTCGAAAAAAATGGTTATTTATGTATCAAGGCAGTAAAGTTACGGTTTCTTTTTATTATGAATGTAGACACACCGAAAGAAAGGTGAAAGGGGAATTGAGGAAGCAAAAAATCTCGCTCGCCGAGTGCTTCTCTTCTGCAATTCGCTTGTTGCTCTTTTGTTTTACTTTACTGCCTAGGAGCCAAGGCATTGAAAAGCTACTTTACTGCCTGTTCCGAAAAAAAAAGGTTATTTACTTAGCCATGGACAATAAAAATAGCATAATTTTAATGTATTTTTAGCACGATCATAATATCAAATTAATCACTAATTATAATATGAAGATACCACCTATTCTGTAAAACCTCCATCCTGTGTGCGCTACACTTGCAGACGATTGTTATGCATGGCGTTGGAGAATTTTCGTATTCATTAACAAGCATTAATACAAATTTACGTATTAATATTATGGAGGTTTATGGTCTCCTGCACTTTCGTTTTTTAATGATAGCAAACGCGCGCGCATCGCACATAAAAGGCAAAGAAGTAAGACGTGCCAGGATGCGGCACAGAGGATACAACCGCATCACCCAGGTCAGCAGACGGCCGCCGACGTCAATTTACTTTTTTAATTACCTCACCTTTATGCACGCGGCACGGCACGAGGCGGCGAAGAACAAGAGACTTGGTTAAAATTGCAATTCGCAAACGCGGAGGCAATTTCGCCAATTGGGGCGGTCCTACATGCAACTCCCAAATATATAGTACCTCAAAGAGTTATTAACCCACATTGCAAAACGAAAAAAAAAAAAGGGAAAATAAAACTTTAAGTACCAGCGTGGAAAATCAGCCGGTAATTAAAAATATTTGTATAATAGTTGAGATTTGAGATTAAATTTAAATTTTGGCAAAATTTAGGTATATTCTAGGACTGACTCTAGGCTCTAGGTCAAAGCCCGAAAAATAAAAATAGTTTTAAAAAAACCACACCGGAAATTTTCACGTGCATGCTCGTGTTGCCATAAGACTCAATTTAAAAACCGTTGGATAAAATTTAGAAACGTGGGAATCGTTGAAAAAAATAGTGCGCCCCTGGGTCCCTTGCGTTCACGTGTTCTAGAAAACCGAAAGGGAAGAAAATACAAACACGCATATGTTGCACAACACAACACAACAAGTGTTTGCTGACTGGTGAGGAATGTATTAATATACCATGTGACATTCCACGACAAGTGAAATTAATCGAATGTATTTTCTGCGCGTGTAACAAATATTAGCAAATGTCGATTTGCGTAAATGCTTGGGAACCTGGGCGTTGTCCTCTCTATAAATACCTATATGCACATGAACATCGTGAGCGTATTGGCGGCGGTGGCGGTGAATGTGCGCAAATAAAATCACATGACTAATTGAAAAACATGTGTATGACATTTATCAGCAGAGAAACAATCAGACGCATGGCCTTTGCACAACTAATCGACGTTTAATTCAAATTGGCAAGCGCGGCAAATTTCAAATTTAAATAAAAGCCCAATAAACATGTGGAAATGCGCAATTTTTCTGCCAAACTGCTTTTCTCAAGTGGAAAAGTGCTTAATTTTAATTCAAGCGGCATTAATTAATGAAAATTGCCTGATTGCCTGACATTTATTACAAGTAAAGCACTGTTGCGATAAACGATGAACGCATCATCGTCGACCGCGAATGTGTCACAATATGTGTCATAATTAATCCGCCACATTAAATTCCATGCGCGAGGTCACGAATACGCACAATGTGTCTGGAGAGTCTGGACGTCTGGAGTCTGGACGGGTCCCGCACTCATCGCAACCAACTGTTATTTTTATATTAACCACTGATAATTAGTTTGATCAGCGGTATTCCTTACGTAAGGATTCCCCGTAAGGAGGAATTTCCGCCACAGTGTAATTATGATTAAACTTATTATTCAACCGACCGTTGATAATTCAAACTCCTCTAACAACAGCTTCACTGCGACTGTGGAATCATACAGTAATGTGATTCTTTATCAGTGGCGTGCTCAAAAAAAGGGAGCAAAAAAAACAAACAGACTGTATCTCCAATACAGCCGGAGCTTTGATGTTGGTTCTACCTAAAATATTAAATCAGTTTCACACTAATCGTCGAGTTAGCAGCGCTATTCCACCGGACAAAATGGTGAAAAGTAAAAATTTTCCTGGGTATATCACAATACTCAATTTTGGTTTGAACCAATATCAAAAATAAAAATTCTTGTTGTGAAAAAATTAGAGATGTGGATTTCAATTACAATTTCATGAAATTTCGGAAACGTAATTTAAGTGAAACGTAAGATTGAAAGTTACGTTTCAATGGCGGCAAATTCAAATTCTCCCAATTTTTAACTTATTTTTGCGCAAATCGAGTTGCAAACATGCATGGACAAATAGCGTATTTATTTATATTATGTCAATATTGGTTTATTTTTAAATTTTTATTTGTTGAAAGTTAAATTTAATAACTACTTTCGATTTTAATCCACTAGTGACATTGTTCAGAACAATGACAAAACATCAGTTACAATCAGACAGCATATTCTAAACGCAGTATAATTACATAATTAGAAAATCCCGCGCTTTTTAAATTTCGTTTTCTGCAAGATTCATATCTTTCATTGAAATCCAC